>VCRD01003451.1:6296-58378 GCA_006783055.1 Trinorchestia longiramus
AGTCTGCATTTGTAAGGAAGAGCAACGGCAACATATAACATTGGTCTTCAACATTAGTGAGAGACATTGACATCGTCTTCAACGTTAGTCTACAAGTCTGCAAGAGTCAACGGCATCTCCAACATTGTCTTCAATCTATAATAGGGGAAGTGATCATCGGGCGACTTAGGAGAGTCCTCCAACATTCAACATCCGCAGTTTATGTTAGGCTTGGGAAGTGTGCTGGCGAGCTTCGTGAATTTAGTGAAGGGTACATCGTAAGGGAATCATCATCGTCGTGCAAGGGAGGTAAAGGTTAATTTGTTGTTAGTCATGTGATCACAGAGTATAATTCAGCGTAACATTCATGCCTAGATGTTGATTTAGTATGTCGATCGCTGAGATCCAATGTTAACTAAATTTTCCCGTGTTACAATAATTCATACTGGAATATCACGTTTCATTTTATTTACCCTCTCACTCGGCAACTGTTAGAATAGCGTGCTTCAATCATAAAAATGTGTTGAGGGATTGGGACGCCTCATAGCGATCATGTTTGTTTGTTATAAAAGTTCATTCATCTATTGATTAATGTAGGGTTGAAAGATATTGGCATTAATAAACTTAGTAATTAACGATTATTAAATAAATAAATATATATATACATGCAATTCATGCAATATAATGTAAAGAAATATCGTATCGCGACACCCTGGCGGCCAGTAACATCCTGTGTGTGACCCCTGAGGGTCTGCAACATCCTATGTGTTGGATTAACATCCGGTTAATTACATCTGACGGTGAGCCAACGAACACGAAAAGAGGCTGTAGATACGATGTAATTCTGATGGGTGCTTCCCTTTTCACAAATGCAAACTAGCTTGCAGCAGTCATAATGAGTGATACCATAGGTGGGCGTTATCGCGATAACAATACCGGGATATCGGCTATCCGATATTTTTTTCCCCACATTTTCGACTCATCGGTATCGCCAATATTTTTGGTTCCACACTAGCGATAATCGGTAATTCCAGTCTTTGGAGGTCTACAACGTGATGGAGAGGAAGACACTGGTGGGGGTCATCATAAGTCAACCAAGTCCAGTGCTACTCAAATTCTGAATGTGTGACTGCAGGCCAAAGGGACAGAGAGTCTGGCGAACCCTGAGTTCAACTGTGAGAAGGCCCTCATTTACCTTTTCTTGAGCGCCGCGGTAGAGCACTTGTTCTTCCTTAGCCATCATTGGGCTAAGAGAAACTTCCTGTCTGATGAAATCATCAACGTGGTCATGTTTACGATGGGGGACATGCTGCGGAACTGGGTATAGATCGTGGCTACGCAAAGTAGCCATTTTCCTTAAAACAGTATTTTCCAATAGTGAAGAGACACAATAAATACTGAATTTGAAGTCTTCTCTAAGTTTTTCTAAGATTTTCCTAGTAGTTTTTAGGACCTTTCTAAGTATGGTATGATTAAAATAAAATAAAGTTTTTGTTTTATCGATGTTTTTATTTAAAATATCATTATCGTTACCGCTAGAATAGGAATTTTGGATTTATCAATTTATTTATGATCACATTATAGGGTGATAAATTTATCGCCAGTTGTTATGTCGTTATGTATGGAATGTCCGATTTTCTTATTCATTTAGCTTAAAAGTCGTTATCATTCATGTTTCATCCTATCCATCTTTAGTTTTTCCAAAAAGAAATTTGCACCAGAAAAATTGATGGCGTCTGTATGGTAGTGCAGTGCTGGTGTTTACTACAGCTTCATGAGACCTGGCACGTCAATTACAGCAGATACATAATTTAACCAGTTGGCTGAAATAATGAAGAAACTTGCAATATTGCGACCAAGGTTAGTCAATAAAGATGGACCAATTCTCTTGCAAGACAATGCTGGACTTCACGTTGCACGAAGAACGCCACACAAGATTCACTAACTCAATTTGAAAGTGCTTTGTCACGGGTCATATTCAACAGACCTTGCACTAACTGCCTCTTATCATTTCCAGGCACCAGACAACTTTTTGCAGGGAAAGAACTTCGCCTGTGGAGCCAGAACAACCTTTTTTTGAATTTATCATCTCTTGCATTCCAGGATTCTTTGCCGCTGGCAAATATAACCTACCAATTAATTGGCATAAATGTGTAGATAAGTTAGGCACATACCTTGATTAAACTACCTTGCATTTTGTTTAAATTAAGCGAAATAAAGTTCAGGTTAAAAATCGAATGGTTCATACTTAACGATTTAATATCATCGGTTATAGCCGAGAAGCTTGTCGATTTATCGATTATCGTGGTGTATCTTTTCGTTATCGCGCTCACTACTGAAGATATCCGAATATCATGATACGAGCGAACAATATTTTATTGCCTGAAGTACTGCCAGAGATCAAGTTAGTCGTGTTAGTTGAAGAGAGAATAATTAAGTAAGTTCATGTCTTGTATTGTAGCCCAAGCGTAGTGGATCACTCTAGTGATAGAGATACTAAGCAGGTGCCTGTGTTACAGGAAGTGCTAAGCAAGTGCCTGTGTTGCAGGATCCATGAACTGCAGGAACTAGAGGAGGTTTGCAAGATCGAAGCACACGACGCCGAGGTGCTGTGTCTCGAGTACACACGCCCAGATACGCAACACAGTTTGCTTGCCTCTGCCTCCAGAGACAGACTCATACACGTTTTCGATGTGGGACAGGTGAGAGGGACGGGTACAGACTCATGCAGGTCTTTGATGTGGGGCAGGTGAGAAGGATAGGGACTACGTGCTGCACACAGTTATGCCTCACTTGTCATCACCTGGATTACACGGGAGCCCAGTACTTTTTTAAAACTAAACTTCGTTGCGAAGTTTTATCAAAAATTAAAGTATCAGGGTCCAAACCACAAAAACTGCCTGAGCAGGTATGACTGTGTAATCCACCAGTGCTCCACTGACAGTTCCAACCACGGATTAAAGCAGTGGTTTTATTTCAGTAGCATTTAAACGTATATGAATTTTTAAAACTTACTCTTTCAGTATCACAAACGTGATAACGTTTAACATGGAGGTCAGTAAAAACTGTGCGAGTTATAACGAAAGTAAGGTCCTTAAATAACGACTAGGCGTGGGTAGTCAATGCACCAAACACATTTTGAGCTGAGTCAGCAGAACGAACACACAAGTTGTGTAGGTCAGTAACAGAAAAATCCTTACTCGTGTTTACCGGCGCTTTATACACCTGGCTGTTATGCGTCACTCTTACTAGACGATCAAGTGGAACCTGGCTTGTTCAATTGTGTCAAACCTTGTCAATACAATAGTATACATGTTGCTGAACACGTACATCTACGCACTGAACCTGGGAGACTTTATTTACTCTCTCCTGCTCAAGCGTACACCATCCAAATGTTGCTCTACAACTGTTTTGTCTGTCGCAGGACTACCGCTTCCTGCAGACACTGGACGACCACTCGTCCGCCATCACGAGTGTCCGCTTCTACCAGGGCCAGCAGGGCTTGCAGATGGTGTCCTGCAGCGCCGACCGCTCCATCATCTTCCGCTCTGCCACTGTCGTGAGTTCCTTCATCTTCTTGTAATGTAACCTGTGTTCTTTTCAGCTATATTTTGCAAGAGTTTACAGAACAAACTTGTTTACGAATTTGATGTTACACCTCGTACGTGTTGAGTGAAGTACACGCATTTCTAGTCCATGAATGTACCCCAACTTTTAAACCTTTGTCTTGTATCAGACATTTCGTGGTTAAAATTTGACTCTGTTACGTGATAGTTCTCGAACAATTTAGCGAGGTTACACGGTGGAGCTGCGTACAAATGATGCTCTAAACGTTCAGTGAAATATTGGGTATTACTCGTGTCGAAGGCGCTAGTATAGCCAACACGTCATGGTGACCTGGAGAGACTAGTGGTGACAGCAGCACCGACCAGTACAAGAATATAAAGGCGTAGCTGACGTCAGGCGGAGCATGGATAAAGACCTATTTTTCCTTTTCTTGTGAAATGTATGAGTCGTTGAAATTTTGTGAGGACTTGATGGGGGGTTAATTTTTGTGTACTTCTATTGAACTGTGTTTACGTTTGATCAACCGTATTTATGTTGCCTGTCGCTGCAGACGAACAACAACGAGGTTGCGTTCAACAGAGGCCACAACATCGCAGGAAAGACGACGCTTTATGACATGGAGGTGAGTCCTGCCTCCTCCTCCTCTCCTGTTTTTGCCGCACGCTCTAGGCATTGCTCCTAGGCTCTAGGCATTGATCCCACGCTCTAGGTATTCCCAACGTTGCACAAAGAACTATATACTAATTCAAGGAACAGAAATAATTTGGTAGTTGTCTGGCTACTGTGTACTGTTCTGTGATCTTTTTGGCTTGTTGTTGTAAGACCGTCTGAAAAGACGAAAAAGGCCACATATATATGTGTGTACATATATGTAGATACACATACATATATGATATATATACAGGGTGTCTCAAAAAAATGTACTCACCCTTCAACCGTTGCTAACATGCTGTCTTCTTTGTGTTGCAGGTGTGAGGTTCGAACCTTTGCGAACATGATTAAATGTGATTAAAGAATCATGTTCGCAAAGGTTCGAACCTCACACCTGCAACACAAAGAAGACAGCATGTTAGCTACGGTTAAAGGGTGAGCACATTTTTTTGAGACACCCTGTATATGCGTGTGTGTGTGTATAGGCCAAAAACGTGGTCAAGATGACGCTCGTCTATAGTTTGCGTATTGGACCCTATGGTTTGTGTCCACTTACACATATAATAAATAGTATATCTTCCTATCTGTGTCTTTCCGTCCCATTACTTCCTATCTATTACTGAAGTAAAATTATTGGACTGATATCAGAATGGGTATGTACATATTATAAGCATTGTATTGTAGATACCAACGGCACAGGGTCACTATAAACTACTCCATTTTTTCCGTTATTAGCTTTCTTCTCTTACACGGTCATGTTATCGGTAGATAAAGCACAGAATGGAAGTTTTGTATATATTAATGAAAAGTATTTATTTAAAACACAATAATTGATCGTAAATCTTTAATAAATTCGTCTTTATAGTAATTTCAAATTAGTGTAATCCAAACCGTGGAATTTCCACGAGAACTCTTCCACTATATAATAATACAGTTTGTTGCTTGGTTGGTTGCTTGCTTGCTTGTGTAAAGGTCGGAGGACGGACCAAGCAAGCAAGCAAGCTTGATCCGTCTGTCACACTCTTAAAGGTTTAGATAGGAGCAAATTCGGTTGGGTATATGCATTTACATATACAGTGGTACCTCGACATGCGAAGATCCTAACTTACGAATTATTTAACGTACGAATAGTCATTTGGTTCAGATTTCTGCCCAACATACGAATGTTTTTTGGTTCAGATTTCCATGGAGGGAAATCTGAACCAAATGATTATTTGTATGTTAAATAATTCGTAAGTTAGGACATTTATATGTTGAGGTATTGTAGCATTGTATTTTCCCATTGTATTTTCCCATCAATCCCCCACTAGCCGACTCTTTATAAAGACCACCTACAAGAACAAACCCCAATGACAAACCCCCACCACTCAATACATGTGCGCAGAGCGCTCATTTCTATTTCCCTCCTAATATCCCCTCCGTTTCACCTCTTTACTTAGGCACACCCTGTGCCAAACTCTCTCTCAAATCTTTTCTATTGGTACCGACCACCACCATTGTATTTTGGATACCAAAAGCACGTCCTTCGATGTGGAAACTCCTTTGCAAAGCCCGCGTTCACTGGCAAATCAAATGAAAATTTCAGTAAAAAACACGTGAATTTTCATGTGCGGGTCTGCTAGTAACTCACAAGTGTGATTTTGTGTCTGGACACTAATATTGCGGGTTACTCGGTTGTCATAAAAACATTTACACTTGCTTTATGTATAAAACGAATTGTAATGCTCTGTCATAACCAATCCGCGTATTTTTGCTGTCGCTGTCTCGTTTCATATTTTTGTAGTTTTCACACTTATTTTAGGAACTTCTTCAGTTGTCTGCGTGCTTAAAATTTAGGTGAGGTGTGTATATTCACTTTTTGGTTTATATTTTTCCCTCATTTATTTTTTACTAATAAAGTTAAGACACTAGCGCTATTATTACCTTTTCAAGTTTTTTTCATCCATCTTTTCCTTCAGATTTTCATGCGTTCAATGATTCCTGCTTGCATTTCATTTCGACAATTATAGTCATTGTTAACCTCATATGTTCGTTCATTTAAAACAGGCTCATGTGTTGCTCCAGTAGTATGTGCTCACGTGTTGCCTCTGGACTATCATATGATATGTTGCCCCTGTACTATTAGCTCGTCTGTGGGCAGGTGGACTACGGACAGCGCCACATCCTGACGGCGTGCCAGGATCGAAGCATCCGCGTCTACAGCGTCAACTCTGGCAAGCAGTCCAAGTCCTTCAAGGGCTCCATTGGTGACGACGGCTCCCTCATCAAGGTCCCCCAGCCACTTTACTTCTCTACTATCCCTAACTTGGGCCTTTTATTTTTCATGAAGATTCAATTCCTACTGTATAACCTTGATATTTTGAATCGTTCTGTTTAGGAGTACTAACCATTGCTCTCGTTTTTAATCGAGTGCTAACCATTGGTATTGTGCATTGAATAGTGCGAAGTAAATTGCGCAAGAGCAGCTACTATTACCTCTGTAACCTCAGTTGTGCTCACGAGTCAAGAATGTCCATTGATGCTTGTGAACTGATCGCCTGTTGTATCATAAGGCGGTAAGTTGTGCTGCTTTCGTGGAGATTCGTGCTCTTGCTCTGCTGGAACTGCATTGAATGGCGGTTAGTTGCTTACAGGACTGCAGTATGAAATGCCATATGCTGCTATTATAAGACCATGTCCCTCTCTTCGTACTGTGCAGGTGGTGCTGGACCCGAGTGGCATCTATGCTGCCACTAGCTGTACCGACAAGAACATGTGCATTTACGACTACTACACGGCCGAGTGCCTCGCTACCATGTATGGCCACTCTGAACTCGTCACGGGGCTCAAGTTCGCCCCTGACGGCCGACACCTCATCAGTGTCTCTGGCGACGGCTGCATCTTCATCTGGAGGTGCTAGTCCCTGCAGTGAAAATAATGTTGTGGGTGCATTGCTAACACAGCAACGAGAGGTGCTCCTTTCGCTCGTGTAGAGTACTGTTGTTTGTGCGGAGCTTAGGTTAGAACAATGTGTACTGTCAAGAGTTGATCCAGTATGACGAGGTCCTCGACTGCTCATACAATGAGAGTTCTGTACACTGCGTACGGTTACAGTACTCTGTGCACATGTACGGGTTTTCATATGAGAATTACTGAACGCAACGAAATCGTAATCGCTGTCGTCCCTGTTAGTGTCTGGAGGCTGCAAATAGCTGGTGGTCAGCCCTCATGTAGTTTGATCCTGCTCTAGAAAGAGCCTCTTCTATAAGTAGACCAGTACTAAGTTAGGCAACCAGGAGGCTATGCATGGCAGAATTGTACAGTGTTGCGTAGGACGCTAGAAACTGCATCCCTTTCACGTTGTTGTGCTGTGGATCCGATAGCATCTTTCCAAATGATTGTAGTCTATTTGAGTGGACTGGAACTTCTGGAGCTAGTTCTATAATTGATGTATGCCCATTCTGGACTGGTGTAATCTAGTTCTGCCAGTTTTTTTTTTCATATGAATATATCTTCCAAATTACAGACAATTCCTGTAATTGTTGTTCTTTATAATTTTTGAGATGCTACTAATAAGTTTTACTTTTTCTAGGTGTTAAATAGTATGCACATCAGAGTTTTAAATTTAGAATTACTTCAGAGAAAACACTGATAAAGGGTTGTACATGTGCAGGCTGCCTCATGATATGTCCCAGACAATCACGGCCCGCCTCAGCCAGCAGGCTGAGAGGGCCACAAAGGAGACTCGACGGACCAGTCAGTCTACCAGTAACCTCCTGTCCCCCACTCGCCCCAACAAACTCCTGCACGGTCCCTTGGCGTCCTTGCACCGGTGAGCTCCTCACACATTGTCGTCCCTGTCTTATAACTTCATGTCACAAATCCAGGTCTACAGTCCAACTCTCGCTGTGTGCAGTCCAACTGTCCCAACTCAGCAGGTTTTGGTTACTTAGACTGGGTCGTCAAGTGAAGGCTCGTAAGGCTCTACTTTTAGCTCTGAGGGCTTTACTGTCCCAGAATTTTACTTTTTCCGCTGTCTTGGCAAGCATACCTTTTGCTCCTGATATTGCTACTGCATTTGTTCGTGCTTTACTTCCTGCTACTGCTTTTATCAAACATTTATTTTTCTGCTGTCGTTCTCTTTATCTATCATGAATTAATGAAGAGTGATCATCTCGCTACGATACAAGATTCTGTAGCTACTTTCGCACCGCTGAGATGTAGGGTAATTGCTATCATGTGGGACGCTGTAACGCCCTCGACCTCAATTCGCTAAGATGTGACTTTGTGGCAGGCCCCCGTCAACCCCCGCTCTGCACCAGCCCGGCTACGGGGATGCAGACCCCTACAGACCCTCGAGCGCTGGACCTTTCGATGTGGATCCTGACACGGGAGAACCTGACTACAGGTATTTGAACTTGCACATGTAGGCCTGCGCAACAAGTGGGTAGGGATTTATCATCAAATATTCTGTTGAAGTTTCTTTATTTAGTTGGGCATGAGCGTTTTTTTAATTTCTAGTCACCTTGATATAGATACGATCAGCTCAACTGGGGTAGGGGCTAGTATCTGGTCTGCGTTGATTGGCTTGTTTAGACTGAGGCAAGGGCTGAATTGGCTGTGTACTACAGAAGTCAAGACCTACGAGTCATGTATGGCATGGCGTCAAAATTTGTCTTGCACTTCCTCTCATTCTCTCAATTTGCTAGGGAGAACTGGACGTCCACTAGTGGGAACTTATTCTATTTTGTATAGCATCAATTATTGTTGATGTTAAATACAATAGAATATATCACTGCGTGGGATCATGCTTTGCTGTTATCTTTTGGTAACTATTTGCAGGTTGGATAATGTAGTCCTCTTAGTATTGCATCTTATCACAGGTTCAGCATTGGCCAGCTTCCCACATGGGCCAAGAAGAAGGTGAGCGAATCCAGCGAACCCGCAGGCAGCCCTACCTCCGGCAACCCCGATCTTCCCAAGGGGCGCTGGGCACAGAAAGTCCCCAACTCCTCCATCACTTTCAAGAGCCACTACGACACGGACTCGGTTGTCCAATTCCCCACCTCTGGTGAGCTTTATTTCTTCAACCTCTCTGTTAACGGTTTGTGTCAATGTGCTCAGCAGCAGTTGGTGTATGATTTGATCAGAGCTCGCGTTACAGGGGCATGTCATTATTTTGCCAACGAACCAGGCGCTCATTGTTTCTTTGTCTCGTGCAGATAAAGGCCCGGTGGAGTCTGAGTCGAGCAAGGAAAGCAGTTTAGAAGAGAGTGGCAAGCCCTTACCTCCTCCAAGACCCCGGCGCTCCAGCACCAGCGGAGGGTCTGTTCCTGGACAGCATGACACGGTGGGTGGCCTTCTGACATGATGACTCACCTCCTGTTAACAGCGGCATCTATGGACGTCTCCTTTATTCTTCCCAATTTTGGGAAGGGAAGCACCAATTGTGCCACCACTTGAACCTACCATGATGAATTGTAGAACTGTTATCGTATTGGTTTACTGCTAAGTTGTGACACACCACAATCAGGTAATGACCATGTCGTCATTCAAACCTCTCAACCGTTTTGCATGTGAGAACTGCTGTCAACAGCTTATGTGAGAACTGCTGTCAACAGCTTATGTGAGAACTGCTGTCAACAGCTCATGTGAGAACTGCTGTCAACAGCTCATGTGAGAACTGCTGTCAACAGCTCATGTGAGAGCTGCTGTCAACAGCTTATGTGAGAACTGATGTGAACAGCTTATGCTGTAAGTCCTGGCAGTACTCGTACCTCAATTCGTCATAAAATTCTCGTGCTTTTGTCAATGCATTCTATCAGCCACCAGTACTTCTACTTTTCTCTTGATCTAAGCAAAAGCACTGTATCATTATTTAAAAGTGTTAATTTAACTCATAAGGACATCATTTGTGTCATACAGTTCAAAATTTTGACCAAAAACTCGAGCACTGGCCTCATTCACAGCAATGCTCGTGTATCGTGTCTAGTATACGACCTCAATGATGTCACACAATGCTATTGCAATCCCACCTCAACTATGTAGAAATTAATCACTCACGCCTCATTCCATATCTGACACTGGCTTGTTCTTGTCATGAAAACCACTGCATTTGTACTTTACCAATTCGTAATTTCGTTGTCTAAATTCGTATAAAATGCGTTAGTTGCTATTTTTTCAATGGAAATTAATTTTGCGCCATTTGTTTTTTCATTTTCGTCTTTGAGAACTTCGCATTCCGAGCCGAATGAGGCTTACATTTTTGTGTGCGGCTATTGAATTTTATTTTCGTGCGTAAATGCATATTCTCCTTAGTTTGGAAAGACAAGAGCAGAGTAGAAATGTTTCGGGTGACAGTGGTAGGCGGTGCAATTAACCCTCGTGTGGACCTGCTCTCTGCTGTGCAGTGCGTAGCAGGAGCCCCTCAGTCTCAGCAGTTCGTTCCTTGTCTGCAATCATCATTGGATCTTTTCCAGCCTCGCTACTTCGAGGTAGTATGGCAGAGTCCTCAGTTTCTGGGCTGCTCCACGTTGCTGGCTGCTAGTAGTTGTTGCGTCTATTGAGCCGCTGGTGTTGTGCTAGTGCTTGTATCGCATGCCAGGTGTGCAGTGCTAGTTTTCTGTGGCCAAGTAGTATGTTGTAATGTTCTACTGCTGCAGTGATCAAAATTCACTCGATTAAGGGCTGTTTATTTCACTACGCGTGTTCTTTCTGAAAACTAGTTAGATACATTATGTTGGAACCTAGATGGTTTTTGAACTACTCATATGTGGAGGCATACTAAATAGTAACAATTTGATGATTTGAGTTTTTTATATTATTGACTCTGGCTTTAGTTTAGAAATATTCAGTGCTTCTAAATTTGGAAGTACGTAGAAGTAGCAGCGCGGTGTACAATTCTGAGTTTGCTATAATGGCTGGGCTGCTGTGCTAAGAGGAGGGAATGAGGAGCCAGAACGGCAGCTCCTGCCGTGATGCCCGGCCACACACACGTGACAGCTACATAGCGTTATTGCGTGCGTGCGACCTCAATTATGGACCTGAAGTCTTGCATCTCGACACGGATATTACTTTTCTGACGAAACGAGGAGACGAGTTCCACCCATTACAAAATAAATAATGCCTCTCGGTTTTGAAAAATCTGAATTTTCAGCTTATCATTTCAGACAGAATTCCGAAGTATGGGAATGAACAGTAGAAGTTGATGTGGCTGATCCCTCTCACAATTTGGACAGAAATTATTTTTAGACACGAATTGATTATACCTGAAGGGGATTTGTGTTGCGCATAACATTGAATTTACGCCGTAAAGTTTGAGTAAATGCTCGCGCTGTAGCCTCGATTGATTTATTAAGGAATTTTTAATGTGAAGTTAAGTTCAACAACTACTCAAAGAAGCTCATTCAAAGATACGGGAGAGTTGAATTTTGAATATTATTTGTTGTAAGCTGTAGCATGGAAATAAGAATAAAACGTTGTGTGACTCAGTACATTGCACATGTTCACTTGTGCGTGCGGCTGCACATCCTCCGGTATTTTGCTGCATTCCCATGTCTGAAATTTGCCAAAAATATTTTTACATTTCTAGAGAAAAGTGGAAATTTTTCGATCTGCCTACTCGGTGAACTGACCAATACAGCCTGTGTAGTACTGTGTAGCAATAACGGCTAGTACTGCTCGTTATTGTGGCCAGTACAGCCTGTGTAGTGGGATTCGTTATTGTGAGCAATACTGTTGTGTAGTAGGACCTGTTATTGTGACCAGTACTGTTGTGTAGCGGGACCTGTTATTGTGACCAGTATTGTTGTGTAGCGGGACCTGTTATTGTGACCAGTACTGTTGTGTAGTGGGACCTGTTATTGTGAGCAGTACTGCAGTGTAGTGGGACCCGTTATTGTGACACTCTGTGGATTCACTACAGATTTCCCCAAGTCGTGTCAACACCCGCCGTGGGACGGAAGCGGTCCACAAAACATCAGGGGGTCCAAGTGATGTCCCCAAACGGTCACAATTCAGTGGAGACCCCCGCCGACCTTCTCCCCGCAGCCATGCCACAGACGACAGCGACGGTAGCAGCCTGAGAGTGGACGGAGGTGGTACGACCACCGACCACGACGGTGACGTGGAGGACTGCAGTGAGCAGGACGACGTCTCCACCGAGCCTGAGCCCCCCATTTACTACCCTCATAATGACGATACGGCCAGGTGGGTGCAGCAGTAGGTATTGGTTCGGTTAGTTCTGCCCTATACCCTACACGGCTGAGTAAGTTCTTGTGATTAGGAATACACGAGAAATGCAGTGGGTTACCTCTGACCAGCTTAGATCGTAGGGCTGAACCGTACTGAATTGGACCTGGATGCCACTTTACAGTCATGTAAACAAGTGAGGGCTGTAAAACTAAACTCTTGCATCTCTCACCACACCCCAACCTCACCCCGCAACAGCAGCGCGGTGTAACAATATGACTCGTGTATGCACTACAAACCCAGCGAGACCTGCAGCGTTGCACAATCCCCGACTTTTCACTCTGACATGCACATTCACTGTGCAGTTCTTCATGAAGTATGTTCTAGCTTGATGAGTTGAAATACCGCCTGAAAGTCAGGGATGCATGATGGCTCTTTTTATATTTCGAAAGCCTACTTCCTCTTGGTCGTAAGTCTGTGATCAGAGGGTGCCTTCTACACTAACAAAGTGTTGTCACGCAGTGAGTTCCGCGTGAACGCCATGGACGCGGAGGAGCTGCGAAGGTCACAGCGCCGGATGCGTAGCGGCGGCAGCGGGGGGCTGGTAGCGGTCGCAACTCTAGCAGGCAAAAGTTGCAACGACGCGGTGGTCGTTGGTGGCAGTGTGCCAGTTGGACTTGGACTAAGTCCAGCTGCCATGTCAGGATCCCAGGAGAGCGACGAAGAAGATGAGGTGGGAGACCTTTATTTTCTTGTGCTAGGTAGATCAGATATTCATCTTCGTTCACTTTCCCAAAGCTATCTCTTGAAATTAATAATTTTTTGGAGCAAACACGTTCATCTAGAGAAAATATGGCTTATAAATTAAAGCTGTTTTTTACGAAATGTTAAGGAATTATGAACACTTGGGTTCTTTTATTGGGTCAATAAATTAGCTTAGGAGTAAGTTTCAAGTTTTTTCAGTGTGATGAAAATCCAGTGACATAAGCGGTAGGATGGAATACTCGTGCTATGAGAGTTCTATTAAGCCATGTTAGACCATGAAGTGTGCACAGCGTCTGGCTGTGGTCCATGTATTTTACAATTGATGCTTCATGACGCGTTACTGAGTGGGCGTTGTGTGTGGCAGGTGAGCACCCCTAGCGGTGACACGGCCGAGCGCACGATGCTCTCAGCCCTCAGCTGTGAGAGTGTCGACAAGCTGGGCAGGCGGGAGTCTTTCCTCAAGAGCACCTACGAGAGCCTGGGGTCCGACACGCGCCAACATGACCGCGACAACAAGAATAGGTAGGCCTAAAATGAAATAAAATCGTGGGCTACTCAAGAACCATTGGCTTGCTGAGCCAAACTTGGCAGAACCACATCGGTTTAACCGTTATCAAATCCACTTGCATATGTCTTGGTCGTGCTATTCTCCTTTCACGCCAATACCAATGTATGAGACTGAATTGAATTGGGATCGATGTTAATAATGTTACGTCTATTAAAGTATTCTCGGTTATAAAGTTATATAGGTGGTAGGAAAGCCAGCAGTACTACACTGTATTCCATCTGTGAGTGATACGTGAGATATCGTATCAATTGTCTAACTTTAGTTTGATGTTAAAGTGCGCAAGTTGCAGCTCAAGCAGCATCTGTCCGCTGAAGCAAAAGTAATGTTAACCTCATGTCACGCTCTGCAGTATATCTTACCGGTTCAACGCCCGTCACAAGGACCCTCCTGCCGTCTCGAATAGGAAAGAGGAACTTCTCAAGAAAATTGAGGAAACCAGGAAGAAGCTTCAAAGTGTGAGTAACTGTTACCTTTAATATTTGTAGCTCGTCGGAGGTACTGTGAGATACACTGGCTCTTTGACCAGTGGTTTACTCAATTAATTGTTCCCACTCTTTTCGCTTAGAAAGGGTTGTATTCTTCATCTAAATACGCTTGTGCTATAGTTATTTTTATTGCATTGTTTATTCATGTTAAATTGTTGAAGTAACAAATTCCTGTGCGACAGATTGGCTACAAAAGCAGTCTAAGAACAAGCAAGAGCATTTCGGATCTGAGCAACATTCCTGAGAAGGACAACGCTTTCATGTCCTTGGGTGTGGGACCGCCATCCAGTCAACACACCTCGAGCACTCCAGGTAAAACGCATCTAAGCAGCCTATTTTGCCTATGACGGCATACTTTTTTCGACGCTCTTTATAAGAACTGACATGTGCACTCTGCGCCAGCATGCGGACTTATTTATTTGAAGTATATTTCGCATAACTTTCTCCATTCTTACAGACTCACGGCAACATTAATGATCTCGTTTTCTGTTGTTGCGTTGGGACTTTTGTGGGTGGTGAGCCGTGTCAGCCACTGCAGGGTATGATTTTCGTGTTAACCCTTTAGCGACCAATTTGTTTTTCTAGTTTCTACGTCTAAGCTCACAAAGACCGTCTGTACATTGATGCAATGAAGCACGCTGAGAGCCAGGCAGCCAAAAGAACGACGCTGTAACATGCTGCCGCGTTCAAACCTAGTAGCAACCTCATATTGCTCACTGTTTAATTATTAGAATAATTCTCCCAGAGACCGTGAAAGACGACCGAATTGTCCTTTTAGTCGCTAAAGGGTTAATATGTAATATGAGTAGAAGATCCTCATGATGGTATTGAGTTTACCAGGTTTGATGTCTGTTTCTATATTAGTCTGTGTCTGTGCATACCTGTTTGTTGGGGCAGGTATTGGTGACAACAAAACAGATATGGCTTATCTCACGTGCTAGTTTCTTCATTTAGAGTAGCCAGTTGGTGCTTCCAGAGTTACAGGCGTGAAGTGACTCTCATATCAGAGGGGATGAGCGCTACCGTCTCTTTTCGCATTGAGGCTCCAAAATTCATTATCTTCAGGTGTTGTCATGTCGACTAATGCTGGCGCTGAGTCTTGGTGCTTGCTTTATCTAGTGCAAGTTCTCTCTACACTATAACTGTATTACAGGCACGGCGTGCACTCATGCCAGCCGTCATACAGTTTCTGACGAGGAATATTCCAGGACCCCGGATATTCGCACTAGGGGCCGCTTCCTAATTCCTATTCCTCCTTACTTGACGGACCCAGCTCTCTTTGAAGTCCTTCAGAGCGGCTGCTTGGCTGCGTGGCGAGCCAAGCCCAAGGTGATGTTTATGGACGATTTGATGTCGAGAGATGCGGTTTTCGCTGGTGGGCAACCACTTTTGTACTCACAAGGTCTCGCTAAAAAAAAATTCCACGCACGAACACCTCGTTCTGAATATGCTGAACAAGATTCTCAAAGAAGGCCTTCAGTTCTGCCGCTGTCTCATCGCTCGGTTGCATCACACACTGACTTCACTCTCGACGTTGGTGGCGCTGTGTTTGATGATTGCGAAGTAGCGCCCTACCACCGCCAGCAAGGTCAATTCCTCCTTATGCTCCTCGAGAAACTTCTTAGAGAGTTTGAGAAGCTTGTGCTTTCTGCAGACAGAGCTGAAGAAGAGTCGATGCAATCTGTGAGATGGGATGAATCTAAAAAAGTCTCTTTATCTTCCCATTCTTCTCGAAAATTACCGAACGCAGATTCAGATAGTGATACCGTTAGAAGTAATGATACAGACTATAGTTACGACAGTCTAGAAGATGATGAGCAAAATGATTCTTCTAGTGGAGGTGGCGCAGAGAACGATTGCACTTATGAGAGCAGCGAGCACGAGACTAAAAGTCAACGGAATTCCCTTGAGGACGGTGTGTGCGACGACGAGGAGCGCGGGGGCGATGATCATGTGTTTATCCCTTGCTCTAATGGTGCCTCTTCAACATGGCTTTCCCGCTCCTACGACAGTAATTCTATCTTTCTCGGAAAGCAACAGCTTCTCTGTACGTCTTCGTATGATGAGAGACGGTCTGCCGACTGGCTTTTCACTCGTTCAGTGGGAGTGGAAGAATGTCTCGGTGGAATCAGCCTGCCCTCTGCTACTGAACACCGCCAGTCACTTGTGCCCGACTCGAACCCAGCGCCTGCTGCCACTCGTGATCGTGAGAGACGTTTGCAATGCAAGAGTGACTCTGGCCTGCCAGAGAGTGACGACAGCTCCACTGAGCTGCAGACACCCACCAATCCTCCTCTGCTCAGCGACTGCTGCCTCAGCGTTGGGCCACTCAGCTCTCCTGACGTGCGTAGAGTGCCTCACCCTCTGACCAGCAAATCCCTCGTTGGCGGCCGTACCTCGGTGAAGATGAGTGTGGCATGGGGCGGCACTGCCAGCCGCAGCTCCTCAGCTGCGTTGCTTCTTTCTAGCTCTGCCAAGCCGACTCCTCTTACTTCGGACGTTTTGAATGAACCTTTTAATGCGTATTCAGAGTTTGATTTCATGTCCCGGTCAATTGATGCAGACATTAACTGCCAACGTATCTCTGCCTGCACTGCCACTCTTCCTTCTATTGCAAGAATTAAAGCAGCTTCACTAGACACTACGCAGCCTCTAGCATCACAACAGCGTTTGGAAAACGCGTTCTCGGGAGCTGCCTCGTCTGGTTCGTCGCCTGTTGTCCCGACAGTGACGCTGCCTCTACATTGCGATGCAGTTCCCGGGACTGCAGTCGTCAGCTCACTGGAGCTGCCTCTCACCGCCCTCAGCAACGTCGCGGACCATAATTTTGGGTCAAGTGACAGTCTGCGCCAGAGGCCGGGCCGTGCTCACAGAGTGTCGCTGACCAAGCGAGCCCCTGTCGCCGGCGTGCTGCCTTCCAAACGTAAGGTGGCCCGTGTTCAGAGCTCGCTCCTCAACGTCCTGGATGGCTTTTTGCTTTGATCTGTTATTCATTTTTGTTAGTTCACGTTGCCTTTGATCTTCCTTAGTCATTATATTTTGCTCGCTGTTGTATGGTTTTGTCAATGCCAACGATTGCCAGATGGTGATGCGGCGTAGACTTCGGTTGTCTCGTTGCAAGAAACGTTACGAGAACAATTACCTTTAAGTTTACTTGCTCACTTATGCCTGAGCAGGCCGTGTTCAAATCACATTTCTATCCACCAAGTTGTGTACTGGAGTCACGTTATGAGGTCAGCATGACGCGCTTCTTCTGCACCTTACTCCTGTGTTGTACGCGACGGGGTTAGCTCACTGAGCGATAAATGAATGTGCCAGGGTGACGGGCTCATGCATGTTAGCAGTAAGAGTTACATTACGATGTGAACGAATGTTGGAATATGGGTTAAATAGTTTAACACGTTCTTCACTTTTGCCACCCTGAAAGTCGTTCGTTGATCATTGGATGGCAATTTTAACCCGTTGTGAACGTATTTTTATTCTTTTATATATGTATTTATTTTTTGTTTGCTCATTTTGAGGGACGTCAGAGACTTTTATTTATGAACCGTATTATTTCTTCATGTTAATTTTTGTATTGATGTTCGTCAGCTGACTAGATCTGTTTGCACCTATTTTATTCCTTTGTCTCAGTAATGCAGCATTCATCTCGTTATGTCGTCGTATTTATTAATCTAATAATTTTATTTTCTGTATAAATTGTTATTTATCGCTTGCTGCCTCGTCCTCTGTACGAGTTTGTGTTTGTGTACGAGAGTCGAGTGCAAAATTGTGCTACACGCTTACATGGCGGCTGCCGAGTGCGTGGCTCGTAGCTCTGCCCCAAAGCAGCTCATTTGAGAATGTCAGTGTTGGAAGTTAAACTATGTGCGAGTGATGGGAAAACTGAGTGTCACCCAGCTGGCCGGCACACGACTCAGCGCCTCCGTACGTGCACGCCTGTACTCGGCTGACTGTATGTGCGTGTTGAAGGTGATGTAGTCTCTGCTGGTCTCTTCATACGATGTCTCTACGTGTGTACGTGAGATGCAGGAGGAGACGGCTATAGTGGAGACAGCGGCTTCAGCAGTAGCACAGGGGGCGGCCGCGCTGCTGACGGCGGTGGGTTGAGAAGGGCGTGCTCCTTGAGCGATCTCACCAACGCCTGTTCCACCCCTAGACGGGTACTCCCCAACCCCACCACTGGTGAGATCCTCTCTTCCACCTGGATTGTGTTGTAATGTATGTTGTGCTCCTTGTTTTACACCAGCCGAGTACTGTGTTGTACCAGCCGGACAGTGTGTTGTGTGGGTGTTACACCAGCTGGGCAGTGTATTGTGTGGGTGTTGCACCAGCCAGGCAGTGTGTTGTGTGGGTGTTACACTAGCTTAGTCCGACAGCAGTGTGTACAAAGGACACGCACAAAACCCTACACTTCGTGTACCGTCACACGAGGCCACAATGTTCAGCACACAATGTAATGAAGAAGCTAGACCTCCGTATCCACTCGTACAGTCCCAGACACGTGAATCATTTCTAGCAGGCTCTACTTCTCGACCCGAGAGTAACCTTTCATCCTACTTGTCCGTCAAAACACCACATCCACGCACCATGACACCAGAATAGCTCTTCTCAATGCCGTAACAAGCAGACCAGTGGAGCCTGACCTCCTCCTCTCGGTGAAGCTTGAACACAAGTCACTAACCGTTACAGAAATTTATTATCACGTCATTGCTGCAGTTACGACTCTAATAACACATGCAAACACACTGATGCTCCATACCTCTAGTCACGCAGCTAAATGATGCCCAAATTGGGTATGTGAGAGGTAAAATCGTCACTCCTGTCCAAGAAAAGGTTGGTTTGATCTGGTAGGGTGTTGTTTTCCTACAGAATAAGGGCTACTTAATATAACAACGCTGGAACAGCAATAACGATAAAGCAGACTTTATTTTCTAAGTCATTAATAGGAAATAAGTTGTCCTTGACCAACATATTTTTCATGACGATTAATAGATTCACTGCTTTTCTATTTTAGTATTCTTTTCGAAGTTGCCGGTCCACGTTTCTTTGTTAGGAACACCTGCGACCCTAACTGTCGGCGTCTCTGCCACCCTGAGTGCGAGTGAGAAATAGCTGCTGCTGCTGCTCTGGGGTGACTAAAGCTGACTGTCTCCTATCTGATCTGCTGCGGACCTTGACGCTCTTTATTTGAGTCTTATACTTGCATGGCATCTGTCGTTGCACTACCATAACACATTTTTGTTAGTTTTCGTTATTGCGTGAAATTTTATATGGTTCGATTTTGTTACCTAAACGAGTTGTATTGTATCAGCTTTCTTATTTCTTTGTATTATATTTTCAATTTTTTGCATCTGAGTGTTTTTGTAGAAGTGCTTAGTATTGTGTCACGTTGTTTCTCCAATTCTAAACGGTACATCTTATTATTAATCATATCACATGACTATAGTACTCCTCACGAGTTCAACAGGCTATGTTGTTTATCAGACTGTATCATCACTGTGTATATAGATTAAATTTCTTAAACATATTGCTATCATCACAGTTTTGAGAAAAGCAAGAACCAGATGAAAAAATATATAAATATATATAGATGATTATATTTTCTCATGCCATAAAGCTGCCTCTTGAATGAAGAGTTGTATTTGTAGGCCTCTCAAGCGTCGTAGTCTTGTACATTTTCCCTGAGCACGCTGCCGTCAGCGCGGCTGCTCGCTCGATGTCGTTTGAGAAACACTAGTGATAAGAGGCGTCATGTGGGCAGCCTGCCCCTCTCACTCATGATGCTCACACGTCTGAGCACAACAACATGCTCCATTGCCCTCAATTGTACCTGTCCTCCTCACAGCGGGAGGACGCAAAACTCGCACGCCGAGCAAGGCCCCCGGGCGCGGACAGCAACAGCAGGTTGCAGGAAGTGTGATGCGCTCCAACTCCGTCAGCAGGGTGGACCAGGTGACGTGTGGGGATGTGTAGCTTTTTGTTGGGGCGTTGGGCCGCTACACACGTGTGTAGTGCACCTCTCGCTAGAGCTGATGTATAACAATAATTCTGTGATAATACATGCTCAATATCTCTTGATCGCTCATACGTGATGTATTCTTCATTTTTTCCCGTAAATTTATGTAAGGCCGGCTAGCATAACCCACATATACTGTACTAATTAGTACTAATGTTGCTCTGAGTGCTGGTGAAAGATTTTAGTAGTGATGAAAATTCTTACTTAATGCTGATCATAATTATGCAGATTTAATACTTATCAGGAAAAAAGGATCTCTTTTAATACTGATTATATATCTTACTGGTAGAGATCGATCTTAATCAATTGCAGTGACATACGACTGTAGTAGCGAGATATCTAATTTATGATGGTTCGTCTTGGTTATTAGTGATGAAAAGGATCTGCCATTGTAGGCTTCGGTCTCAGTTGTGGTGCTGCTTAAAATTGAGGTGTTTATAGTAAGCGTGTGATGTAGTGATGGTGTGGCTTAGAGTGACTATGATTTTCCATGCCAGGACGAGGGAAGCGGTCGCACTGGCCCCCGTCAGACCACTCCAGCCTCCAGCAAGATGACTCCTCGTGCCCTGAAGCGCAAGTCGTCTTTGTCACAGGCCGTGTCCACAGGTACGTCCTGTCCCCCCACCTCCACCTCGCTTCCTATTTCTTCCTCCTCCACCTCGCTTCCTATTTCTTCCTCCTCCACCTCGCTTCCTATTTCTTCCTCCTCCACCTCGCTTCCTATTTCTTCTTCCTCCTCCACCTCGCTTCCTATTTCTTCTTCCTCCTCCACCTCGCTTCCTATTTCTTCCTTCTCCACCTCGCTTCCTATTTCTTCCTTCTCCACCTCGCTTCCTATTTCTTCCTCCAGCAGCATCTCCTCTACTTAACTAATTTCTCTCAAAGTGTACCTTTCATCGCCGAATTGTTATAAACGGTAGTCCCTCGCTATGTCGCGGTCCACTTTTCTCGGATTCAGTGCATCGCGGGTGTTTATGGCGGGCATATGTACATAATCAGCAAATTGGCTGATGGGTGGGAGACGACTACGCAATCACAGCATTGTGATCTGTATCCTGGGCTCTGATTGGCTCGCGAGCATCGATTAGCGAGCAATAAATGTAGTTTCATAAAGTTACTCTAATATCATTACTGTTGTTTAAAATATATGTTATTACATGTTGTATATATTCAGTCCATGGAATAAAGCATGCATATGAATACTGTATGTTGTTAGACCTGATATGGTCGGAGACACAGAATGAGATAGCCCATAAATAAATTTTTCTTCTTACCGCGTAACACGTATGTGCGTGAGCACATGTAAGGTAAAATGATAAAATAAGTATGGTGCTGCTACTTGGCAGATTTTTACCTATCGCGGTTGGTCCCGGAACGTAACACCTGCGATAAACGAGGAATTACTGTATAGAATTAATTGTTTGTAGTACTTTTATCACTACGACGTAGTATCAGTTGCTATTTAATTGCTTACCTACGTTCTAGTATTGGCATGGAATTTTGGTAGCAATCCAAGAATAGCCCAAGCGGCTCGTAACTGCTGCCTTATTCTATTCTGTAGCAGCTCTTGGACTAGACTTCTAAAGCAGCTCTATGAAGAGCGAGGTAATCTGGGTGAGTGTTTCCATGAACAGCAAGGTAATCTGGGTGAGTGTTTCTATGCAGAGCAAGGTAAAACAGCGCAGTGTGGTAGTGCTACTATGCAGAGTGAGAACACTGTTATTTAACATTCCAGTCTGGTCTCGACAGCGAACGAACTGGAAGACTCAACATATTGAAATACTTCTAATCAAGGGCTTCTTTTCCTTTCTCTTTTATTGAAGAAAAATTGTTGTGTTTCAATAGTGAAAATAGTTCAATGCATGTATTAGCATTGAAATCTGTATCAGCATTGCGCTCTGTACCAACTCTCTGGGTAGTGATCTTCACCCACGTTTTTCGTCTGCGTTTCATTTTTGTTGATACAAAGCCATCGCTTGTTCCCTCACATGTTGTGGGCCAACGCACGCTTGTCAACTCGTGTGAGTCAAGTAGCGGAGCGATGAACATAATTCTTGTGATTTGTGTAGTAGATGATGCGCTCAGTTGGGTGTGGTGGGCGCATCCGTTGTACTTGATGTGGTAGATCTTGTAGTTGAAATAGGCATTCCTGACTCACACCCATGGCTCCGTGTACTTGTATGTACGACATCATGCCACGTGTTACCTTTGAACACGTGCCTTACTAGCCTGTACATGCAGGGGACATCCGCAGCTACCGTGGCGGAGACTCGAGCTCTGAAGACAACTCGCCACCTGACCAGAAGAGCCTGCGCAACCGCTCCTACTACGGCGACAGGTAAGCAGCTCCGCCTACCGCCTAGTCTTGCCTTCAAAACAATTTGTGCTGTTCTCTCGCTTTTTACTTTGATTTGGTAATAATTTTCACTCATCAGATTTCTTTTTCGTGCTATTAGATTGCATTCTATTGTCAGAACAGACCCAGCTCTCCTCGGAATTTATTTTTTATTGTGGAGCTTGTTTTTCCTGATCGTTATGCTGTTCTGGGGCAATAAATTAATATTCTGTTTTTTTTCCTAGTACATAATCGATTTTTTTCAAGAGCTTGCGATTCTCAAAGCATTATCATTAGGTCCATTTTGTATATTATTTATGGCTGCTTTTTCTTCCTCAATCACAAAAGTCGAATAATTCTTCAATAGATCACACTCGGGTGACAAAGTTTTACATTCACGTTCCGTTACGAATCACAACATACAATAGAACCATATTGAAGATGTCTTATATGATCTGCATGGAGACGCAATAAATGGAGAAAATTATTCTAAATGTATCACAATTGTATCTCAGCGCTGCCTATTGCTAGGCAAATGAAATTGCCTACGAAGACAGGTATGTGTCAGGTCTACTTCCCCCGTGTTATGCCCCGCGAGATAGAAGCTTAACATCGCCATGTCACAGCTCCAGCGGAAAGCACGTTGGCTGTGGGTGTGGTTTATCAGAGTGAAAAGCCAGTAAGTCTCGCAAGACTCTGCATCCAATGAGCAGACTATGCTTAATGTGGCTGTTGTGCCCTCTAGACGGCCTGGGGGCGGCCCTGTCCGAGCTGTAAGCGAGCGCGACCTCACGTCAGACAACAGCAGGTTAGTGCCCTCCGCTCATAACTTGCCTGTGTTAACATGGCGACGGTTGTCCTGCCCGCTCATAACTTGCCCGTGTTAATATGGCGACGGTTGTCCTGCCCGCTCATAACTTGCCCGTGTTAACATGGCGACGGTTGTCCTGCCCGCTCATAACTTGCCCGTGTTAACATGACGACGGTTGTCCTGCCCCCTCATAACATGCCCGTGTTAATATAGCGACGGTTGTCCTACATTAACTCTGCTGCATATCAACGATGAGCCCGCCTCTACATCTTGCTGCATTGCTACTGACATATGAGCTCGTACTTACGGAGCACGGCTGCATTTACTAGCTATTTACTTCGCTAGATGTTAACTTATTGCTCAGTATATCAGTCAGTGTGAATGTACTTTGACTCTAACACTCTAAAACACTTAGAAAGCGCTAGCTTCTCTACAGCTAAATGGAAAATCGTCTCCACTGTCCACTTGTGTGTGGTGTGAAGCAGTGCTGAATATGGACGCAAGCATCCTAGTGACCACCTCCCTCATTACCACCTCTCTCATTACCACCTCCTTCATTACCACCCTGTACTGGGTGACGACCAGCTCTTCACCTCGGCCTGTATCTCCTGGTAGGACACACAACTGATCTTTTACGGCAGAGTAATTTTTGAATCCCTACCAATGCATACTCATCTGATAGTCAATTCTGTTATCTTCTAAACATTTTTTTGTGCATGGGGATGTCTTTTAACACCTTCATTTTACTTATCGGCAGGGTGTATCTATAATTTTATGCAACGCTTTCCTGATATAATTCTTGTAAAACTGTATTCGTCGAAACCGCTTGATTTCCTTCGCTCGCCTCTGAGACGGTAAATGTGTATGTTGAAGACCCGAGCTATATTCGCTTAATTAATCACTATCATAATACAGCACAGACGAGCTTTATGTGGTGTCAAAGTTTTGATTAATGTTAACCGTTTGTTGAATTATTTCTTTGTAGCTCGTGACAACCTACATACATCGGTTGCTTCAAAATACACTGGACTTTTGTTTGTAAGTAGAACAGAGACGAAAAGTGTGATACTAGATTCAATCCTAACTTGCTCCCATTTACTGAATGAAAGGTGTTGCTAAGCCTTGTTTTAGTCTCACTGATTGGTCCCGGCCTCTGATTTTTTTTTGCTCGATGTGCCTGGCTTTGCTGCAGCAGATCAGCTGGGCTGCGGTCATCAGCGAATCAATTGCGGTCAGGCCCGACTCCACGTCGTCAGGTGTCAGCGTCAGACCTGAGCCGGCCATCATCAGCAGCCTCTACCGTCGACCTCAGCCCTGACGACTACAGCGCCGTAGCTCCTGCCTTTCCTCTCGACCTCGAGTCCATCCCTCGTGCGTGAACGCATTCTTCCCTTTTTTCTCTCCCTAACTTTAAGAACGGGCACTTTGTCGTTTAACACGCATAGTGCATGAAACAAGTTCTGTTGCTAGAAAAAATTACCTCAAGGCATTTGAGCATTAAAACAAGGAAAGCTTGTGAAATTTACGAAGTTAACCTGTTAACGGTCACCGCTTTTTCGAAAATAATTATATTATTGTCATGTTACATTTGTAATGACAGTAATAACAACGCTAATTGAACTAATAAATATTATAACATCATATGAGATTAACGCCGCTGTGGTACCGTCGCGCATCTACATCGTATGGTGTAAGTTGCCGGTAGAACGCAACTCGTACAAACATCATATGATGTAAATAACGCTTAACAGGTTAATAATCGTTTTAAAATCTTCGATAGGTGTGTTCACGGCAACAGTTCTCCACACGTCTTCATTATTTGTTTGAGTGTCACTTTGCTTTTATGTATCTTTGACATTTTAAATTTAAGCTTTGCTGATTCAGACTGCAAGAATGGCACTTCCGTATTGCATACCTGGACGGAACTCATACATTTAGTGACCAGTAATCTAATTATGGGCTCGGACTTCGCGTACTATCCTGATCATAAATATTGATTTGACCACTGCTGAGTTGGTCTTGCTGATTTGCATTTCAATTCCATTGACGTTACCATGGTCATGGGGCTGCTTACTTAATGCTCGGCGCAAAACTTGCGTTCTTGCTTTTAAGTTTATGGAGTGATCGACATTATACAAGTGACGGACGGATGTTCTCACTAGAGGTAGTGCGGATATCCGTATGATCTTTCAGATCCTCATCTGAATCCGCAATATTAAATGTGGGTGTCATATAAATAATGCATTATCATAGTAAAAAAGTCATATTTCCTTTCATTTCATAGACAAGTGGAAACCAATCAACTAATATTTATGCTGTGTTTAATTAATACATCTTCTAGTGCTTGTATGATTCATAGGATAAAGTTGAAAACTGATATGTGCTTGTGCAAGGGACAGACTGGGCGCAACATGAGTGAACATGTAATGGGATACTGAAGAATATTGCCTAACATATATTTGCACAGAAACGACCACAATGTTTCACAAATATCAAAGAATGAAAGGCACACAGATGTCAGAAGATCCTCGCCTTTGGTGCCGCACGAATGCTCAGTCTCATCCTTCCCTTGCAACACTTGCTAGGACATACTTAGCTTGTCCCTCCAGCAGTATAGCTAGCGAACTCCTATTTAGTGGAGCTGGCATCATCTATGATGAAAAGAGATCCAGGTTAGCTCCAGAGCGAGCACAAAAACTTTTGTTTTTGTAACGCAACTTACCAATAATTACAAATAATTATTAAATGTAAGAAAGTAGCAGCCTTTTCTGAATGGGTGGGGGCTAGGGAAAGATGTTAGTGAGGTGCATCCTGGTAACACAGATGGTGAAGTCATTCAGTGCTATTACTTTGAAATTTAAGCTATTTTTGTAACGACTTTTAATTTCATTTATGAGCTCACCAAATTACTAAACTACATATTTCGTTCATTAGTTGCACTTCCGATATTATAATTACTTTCATGCATTATCTGTGGCTGAAACTCATTTTTCATAGTTCAAGATAAAAAAGGCAGGATATCTGCATCCGCGGAGATTGAAATTCAGAATTCGCATCCGCAGATGGTGAAAAATTCACATCCGGTACATCTCTACTTGTCACAGGAAAATACTGTTTTCTAAATTTTGTGTTTGTTCATCTACCTTTTTTTACTGACGTATCATTTCATTTGTATCAAATAGTGAGTGTAACAAAATTATATTGTCACAGGAGAGATGAGCCTGGTTTCCAATGTTATGACAGTTGCCATCCTCGATATGTCGCTTTCACGCAGTCAAGTGATAAAATACTGTATTTAAGGCCTTCCTCCTTCAGGAAGATGGAGTAGCTGCAGATGTGAGGTCGTTTATGCAACCACTGCATCTAAAGTTTCGAGTCACACACAATCATCTTACTTGAGTTAAGAAATCTCTGATGAGTGTATGTTACGAGGTCCGGACGCTCTCTGTTATTACTTGAACGTGTCACGGTGGCATTCTCTCCCCGTACACATTTCTCCAAGAAAAACAACGTGCTAACGTTTTTTATCTAAGTTGTATGAAAAAATTAGGGCTGATGCGTATTTGGTTTTCTTTGCGATGTTTAAGAAATAGTATTCATTTTCTATTGGCATATCTCTGCTATTTAGAGCTCCTCTCCATCGTTAACTCCAGCACACATTCCTCGCAATTGTGGCTTCATTCTTCTTACACACGCTGCTCATTCCTTCTTTCCCTCTACTCGAATTCCCTTATATTCTACACTACGGTGTCTGACTATTCGTTAACCCAAACTGTTCTTCCTCGCACATCCTTATTTTGCTGTCGAACCGTGTTATTACTTTCGTAATTCTCAACTATTTCATTTTAACGTGCTTATAATTTTGTGTCGGTTACTCTTAGTTGTGCACCGCGATGTAAATCAGTAGTTAGCGTGAAGCTATTATGAATGAGGAATGGTACTTATTGAGTCTTGTTGCTGCGTATTTAACTTTATATACGTTGTGTATTGTAGGAAGTGTAATCAAATTTGTGGTGACAGTGACGGCGAGCGTGGTGGAGAGCATGTGTGAGTGGGCGGTAGAGAGCTGCGAGCGGCTGCGCCAGGTGTGGTGGCGGGTGTGCTCTGAGAGCAACGCCACTTCCGGACAGCCTCCCGCACCGGGCGAAGAGCAACAACAAAGAGCTCTGAAGGCGCTCATGCTCGGGGCAGCAGCTCGAGCACAGCACGCTCTCGTACCCCTCACAGCAGCCCACACCCACGTTCTACAAGCGCCGTCTGTTACACCTGCAGGCGCTGGCACCACCACCTCTAGCGGCAGTAGTGGTGGTCAGGCGAGTACTAGTAGTAGTAGTAGTGGTGACAAGGACCCGCGAGTGGTCGCCATGATGCAGCAATACACAGATATGCTCGTCAATATGGTACAGCAGAAGATGGCCCAGGCCCAGCCCACCCCGCCGGGCCCGACATGACTGTAGGTCGTGTGGAGAGGACAGTCTATGCTCCTAGGCTATGTAAGCGCAACTGCGGCCTCTTTTTAACCTTGTTCCAGCTTAATTTCACCACCTATGCTTAATGATTTCAACAATCGTATCTTTAATTCAAAAGTCTGATAATTTTAGTATTTATCAGTATTTCGAATAGAATTTTTACTGGTGCTTCTATATTATTCTGAAAATATTTGCACTGAAAGTAACTGAAGGATCTACTACATTCATAGTACATACAAGTTTGTTGTTTAGTGCTACTGAACGTTTGTCAAAAATAATAAATTTTTAGTTTCTCATTCTCCCATACGCACATGATGAGTTGTAAGTTTTGTAGCAGATATTTCTGGGCCGCAAAACGCTTCTTAAAGCAATAACCAGCCTTCAGCACTCGTGACTAGCACCCGGAGCTACAGACTCCCCTCTTCACACCGGTCCACGTCATACAGCCCACCAGTTACAGTCATGAATCTGACTTCAGGTGCCGTCTTAAGAAGATAGGCCTAAATTTATCGACTAGATGACTTCAAGTAACTGGAAACGCCGAAGAAATATTTAGGTTCGCGTATACATACTTTTAGACGTCATGGAGATAAATACTGGAAAATAACTTTTTACATGGATGCTAAGATATTATAGTCTTTATTTTCTTTTTCTGCTAACAGTCTTCATCTTGTTTTATGACGATATCTCTGTTGATGCTGATAGCATTTAATGCTTGACCTGATAAGAGCCCAGGTCGACCTTTGAGTCGACCCTTGCTAACTTATCTGATGTACGTTTTGCTCCTCGTGTATATTTGGTAATGTATTTGCAGTGGACTGAATTCATGAGTGTATTTTATGTTCATAAGTACTAACTAGAAGGCGAAACGCCTTAGCCATGTCATTTGTTAATAGCTTCGCGACACGTTCGTTGTTATACTTGTGTTAACTTGTCATACCTGCTTTGGCAACCATTTTAACGCCTGGAATATTGTACAGGAACTCATACTTATCGATCATCATCAGAAAGCCTGTTATAACATTTTAGCTGTAAGAACAGTTTCTCCAAAGGTATTTGCTCGTACGACATTCCTTAGTAACGACTTGTAGCTGTGAATGTACTACATTCCCAGAAGAATGATCCCGGCCTAATGGCTGAACATTTTCACTCATTAGTGGAACATCAAATTTCGCTTTTGAATTTTAAAAATGGTCAGGAAAAATTTTAGGTATAATAAAATGTCAAATGTTGGTAAAATTAACTAAAGTGAAATTGATACTGCCTCAGAATGGCAGAGCTAATATCGTGTGCCTTTTACAGTTCCCATCTTTCAACGCATTCTCTCTCTGCGTTCAAGGACCATAAATAGTTTTTGGTCTTTGGCTGCAGCATCACAGCCGTGAAAAGGTGAAAATCATAGGTCATATGAAAAACTCAAGGTCACTCCTGACAGGTGCGGAGGATATGATTTTATTGTTCGGCGAGGTCATGCATATTATTTTCTATCCTTGGATTGCCTCTACCGCCGTAAATTTCAACAACGCCATGTATTTGAATCTATTTCAGAGTTCAGAGTGTATGTATTCAAATTGTGCCATGATTATAGGCAGACATGTCATGGACGCGATTGTCTTCGTTCATTCATACTGCTCAACTCATTCTCCACCATGTTAACTCCTATCCATTGGTGTTGATCAATTTAATGTGCAATAGATTCTATTTCTTGAGCTACTCGCGCTGTATTTTTATCTGGAAAATTCTTTAACTTACTTTTGACAAACATCGAACTCAGCCTAGTGCTGACTGCTGTCTTCCTGACTGAATTATAGTAACTTACCCGTTTAGAGGCACTTGTTTTCACACACGCGTCACCTTTACTTCTTGTATCTTTAGATAGAACCGGCCACGAGATCATATAATGACCAATCCGATGCTTCCTCATCTTCCAGAAACTATGTCAAATGTTACGACTGCGTATGACTGTGCACTTGGTGTAGATATTATTTTTATAGAACTTGTTAAAAGACTGATCTTTTCGTTCTACATTAGGTTCAAAGATGCGCCGCGAAACGTAGAGAGGCATGCAAGTAATCCAGTACGGCGCGGTATTTGGGTTACATCGTGTTGGCGATATGTTCAGCATAATTATGACTTATCACCAATGGGAACTACATTCCTGCGCCTTATTACTTTTAAGTACTTGAGGCATTAATTGGTGTCAAAGTACTCATAAGTAACGTACTATATCATGTACTCGTTTGTGCTGTAGTTCAATTTTCCTCCTAAAATTACAGTCGTGAAAGATGGTTGACCGGCTTTACTCTTACGTTTGAGTACCTTTATTATGAAGCTGCTGCAAGCTAGTCTAAACAGTATATGTTTTAACCTTCAACCATCTTAATGCTGGCAGAAACCCTGTTGATTTTTTTTTACTCCGTGTTTTGCTAAACATTCCTTTTGGAGCCAAGGAAACGCGGCAAATTTTGTACCGTGCGTCGTAGGTTTTCAGCTTTGGCTACAGATTTGCGAGTTCAAAGCAATTAATCAAGCTGAGCAAGTTTGCTGTTACTTTGTTGCTCACTCTGCCAAAGGCTACTTTACAGACTTTTTCTAGCTTTAAAAAATACAATACGCAATTATTTGACGTTTCTCTTAGTTTTTCCTTTCACTAAGATTAATTCATTGTATATAGTCAATCGCAATCATTACTTTCAGTACCTCAATTTTCTCTAATAAAACTAAGAATGTACGCAATTTACTATCACTAAATCCCTACAAGGAGGGGAGTGTGAACCTTCGTCAGACGCATGGAGCAAAATTTTACTATTTTAAAACAAAAAGTCAACCGCGTGTACTGCAATCGCTCACATGAACCACGAAAGGCATTCGAAACAACCTAGTTACTTAATGCACTCAAACGCTTTAATAGCTAGTAATTTATGAAACGCTGCGGCTTACTCAAAAAATAACTGGTAAGCAGAAAAACTGAAATTACATCAGAACTTACATAATAAGTATAATGGAGCCAGGTAAGGAGTAAGCCGAGTACAGTTGATTTAGAGCAAACCATGATAAAAAAGGTGCTAGCAGCAGTTGATCTGGGCACTACCTACCCACTGAAAAATTTCTAGCACGCATAATTATGTAACCAGAGCGCGAACTGCACCACTGACCACCTTGCAATAGGAGTGTGAACTACGTCATCCACAATGCAATCCAGCAGCCATGATCCAACCGGAAATGGTGTTCAAGTATAATAGTAGGATTTCAAGACCATTTTTACTGATAATGACCCTTACTGTGCTGAGCAATCAAATCAAGATAGAAATAAAAGGCGCTGCAAATTGAAAATTGATTGCTCCACGAAGTTTTCAAAATTTTCAGGACATATATGACAGCCTTACGGATAGTTATTTCTTGGATCATAAACATACGTAGAATAACATCCACTTAAAAATCAAGTATTCTTTACCAGTCGTAAAAATTTCCGGTGGAGAAGTATCTATTACTTTCACGCGAAGCTATTATTTTAAAGTAATTGGGGGAGAGAAGTTTGGTTTATTACTATAAGGTCTTTAAGTATGAAATGTCCGATTTTTAACGAAAACTTTATTATACTTTATCTTAAACGAAAAGCAATGCAGTTTAATCGAAGTATGTATCTGATTCATCAGTACATTTATGCCAATTAATCGGTAGGTTATATTTGCCAGCGGCAAAGAATTCTGGAAAGCAAGAGGTGATAAAATCACAAAAGGTTGTTCTAGCTCCTTCACAGGTGAAGTTCTTTCCCTGCAAAAAGTTGTCTGGTGCCTGGAAATGGTAAGAGGCAGTTAGTGCAAGGTCTGTTGAATATGGCCCGTGCCAAGGCACTTTCAAATTGAGTTAGTGAATCTTGTGTGGCGTTCTTCGTGCAACGTGAGGCCCAGCATTGTCTTGCAAGAGAATTGGTCCATCTTTATTGAGTAACCTTGGTCGCAATATTGCAAGTTTCTTTATTATTTCAGCCAACTGGTTGAAGTATGTATCTGCTGTAATTAACGCGTCAGGTCTCATGAAGCTGTAGTAGACACCGGCACTGCACTACCAAACCGACGCCATTAGCTTTTCTGGTGCAAATTTCTCTTTGGAAAAACTAAAGATACATAGAATGAAACGTCAATGATAACGACTTTTAAACTTGATGAATAAAAAATCGGACATTTCATACTTAACGACCTAATAAAAATTCAAAGCGAGGTCACGTTATAAAGAGAAAACTAAGCCACTTCAACAAATGGTCGAAGAGGAAGTACGTTAGAACAATCAAACGATTTGACGCAAATTCAAGGGGTAAAAATTCAAGTCGCAACAAAAACAGTGCGCAAGCTTACGACTGCGGAGGATGCTGCTGATTGGGAGGCTGGCCGTCTCCCATCTGAGACCTCAGCTGTGACAGGAGGTCCGGGTGTTGACTCTGCATTTGCTCCGCCAACTGACGGCCTCTGAAATGACACTTGTATAAATAAACATTACGAGTCGGCTGTGAAGTGCTCGGAACGTGCAAGTTGCGTAAACTCGAGACGACAAAATATGATGACCCAAAACGTGTTAAAGGGGTTGCTGTATTACAAGAGGTTCAGATACGACATGAACTTTGCTATACTTAACTAGCTTGTTGATCTCGAGGAAAATGCTAGCATGGATAACAGCTGCCATGATCAGGTACATATAATTCAGGGCATTCTCGCCAGTTTGGAGTCCCACGCGCTCCGCCTCCTGATAACGAATGGAAAATACGACTACACGAAAGTTTTACGTTTTGCAGTTTTCAATCGAGAACTATACTTGCCGTAAGTGAGTACTAAACCAATAAAATGATATATTCACCTGCAATAAAACGCCTAAATTAAAGATACAACTTTGCGTCATGAAAACAGCAACTTGGATACTTCATCAAAAAATAACCTAAGCCAGACAATCTGCTGCACTGTCCGGGTGCCGCACCAAATTAATCAATACAGGATAAATTGCGGTTTAGAAAGGCAGTACGATTGTCCTCTTAACCTAAGTGAGAATACGTCTACGTACATCAATTAAAATCTAGCTGTCATTAATGCATATTTTTACATGCAGTCGAGTGGGCTCTGTCAGTATACTCACAGAGCTGTAGAACGAAAACTGAAGGGAACCATCCACAGAGCCCTGCTCTCTTCATATACTCAAAACCCATTTACTTTGAACGAGTGAATCTAGCACTTCTATCGTAACTACACATCAGAAGCGGGAAAACAAGTAGCCCCTCATGTAGCAATGTATACTTTATGTTTCGTTACGCAACGGCTAACCCCTAAATCTCAGAACAAAACATCGTGGTAAATCATCATCACTATTGTTTTCAATAATATTACTAACATTCATAATTTCATAACGTCCCGAAACGCAGCAAATGTTACACCTACACTTCTGATACATCCAACCATCAATGAAGAATGAGCAATCAATTATAAAAGGTATAAGGGACTGAAACGATAAAGCCTATAATACCAAACGAAATGTCCAATTTCAGGAGTTGCCAAAAACAATTTGTTCCACGAACTCAATCGCACAGAAACTGTACAAGTTTTCAGAGCCACTACAACACTCACGCCGAGAGCAGAGCAGTCATGTCGGGGAAGCTTCCACCCCCAGTTTGGGGAGAACTGTCCGAGGCGCTGGAGGTGGGGGGAGGGGGAGGAGGAGGAGCAGCGGAGCCTCCGGACGTTGCTGCGGAGGCAGTACCACCAGCAGCAACGCCTCCCGAGAGAATGTTGGTCATCCTGTTAGCATTGAATATTAGACCACTCAGTGTTGAGATCTGGCATTGGTAGCATGACATGGATATATGTAATCAACCTACACTTTGCACTTTTTGCTTACTATTTTAATATCACGCTAGTAATATTTCTATGTATGTTTCATCCAAGATACACACACCCACAAATTATGTATAATAATTATACTGTTATTTTCTTTATATAATTACACTATAGGGTATACAGGAAGTTACTATTTACTTACATATTCTTGAGAAACATTTAGATATAGAAAACAGAGGTTAACTATGAAATATAATTATCCACCCTACAGGATCTATACAGTAGAGGTAACGCAGGAGTATTGTGTGGCCGAGAACTGGGATGCAAGCAGCTCGTGAGCAGCGTTTCAACAATAAAGGTCACTTTATAGCGAGGACGGTTAAAAGAATACAAAATACTGGTCCTAGAGCAACGGTGTGCAGACATTAAGTGTCGGTAACTACCTAAAAAAGCAGACCAGCAAAATGAAAGATAAGCCTACGAAACTTCCACACAAAATGAAAGATAAAGCCTGCCAAACTTCCACACAAAATGAAAGATAAGGCTTACCAAACTCCCACACAAAAACTCGCAACAGATTTCTCCAGCCGATATAGCTACAGCTGCTGTTGCTCAGAGTATAAACTTAGGGTTGCTAAGTAGTAGTAGAAGTGGTAACAAGGGTTTGCTAGCGCTTCTGTAGATCGTACTATATCGCGCCGAAGGTCTCGCTTATATTCATCGTCCCATCGATCACATCACCACAGTGACATAATCATACATAGTTATTATGTGATATCAACACAAATTCTCCACCGTAAGTTCACAGATCATTTAATCAATCACACACGGACAACTAAAGACACATGAGATTAGTTGTCATGCTAAGAGCGAGCAAAAATTCATTTACCTACTCGTATCTCGAGTTTATAGGAGTCACGGAAACTGTTTCGAAGAGCGTCACCATAGAGAACTAAGTATCATCTTACATTTATATTCAGGGAGTAGCCGAGCTCCTGGGGGTTTAAGCTGCCCACACATTTCCCGGCCAAGCGCAAATACCCAAGCTGGAACCGCCTCAGGCATCAACGCAGGCGCGCTCGGCCGTATTGCTGTTTTATTATCCAGATTTGTTTCTCAGTCTCAAAATCATATTTTTGAAACAATATTACAAGATTCAAGGAAAGTTCCCAGTGCATTGACATGGAAGGAGGCTCGCTCAAGTTCCACCAGTATGCCACGCAGCAATGCATCAGCGTCCAGGTTACCGCGCAGTCCAGGAAAACACGCGCGCCGGACACCTGCATGTGATGGGCAAGCGGCCAGTAAATGCTCAACAGTCAAAGGGACCCGACATTGCTGACAGAGAAGTTGAGGGAGCAGCTCCACAAGGTAGCTGTGCGTAATTCTAGTATGATCAATCCGTAGACGGCATAAAACCACCTCCATCCGGCGGCTACGACAACTAGACGAGGTCCAACACGTACAGTATTTTTAACCTTTCTGAGCTCGTTGTGGTTCACGGCAGCCCACTGCTGTTACCATAGTTATCTTACCACCGCCTTGACGAGAGGGTAATAGTCATGACAGGGTACACATTCGTTTAGAGTTTCGCCCTCAGAGGTGGCAGCTCGTTTTGCCTCGAGGTCCGCTCTCTCATTTCCAGAGACTCCCACCTGTCCTGGCACCCAGCAGATCCTGACATGTTTTGAAGAGCACAAAAGTTGCATCAAAATGTCGTTTATCTCACCAATAATGGGGTGGCTGCTTGCATGAACTTGGATGGCGTCTATAATGCTCTTCGAATCAGTGAAAACAGTAATGCGGTGATTTGGATGTTCCTCGATCAGTTGCAAAGCCTCAATGACACCATACAGCTCCGCGGTGAACACAGATGTTACCGAAAGGAGCCTACCAGCTCTCACCACCTCACCCAAAACAACGGAGTACCCTACAGCACCACCAGACTTCGAACCATCGGTGTATATTTTGACTGAAGCAGCATGCTGGTCAGCCACGTGTTCCAGGAATAAGCCTCTCATGATGTTGGCCGGTACGGTCTGCTTTTTGGGCAGCCGACATCCGGAGCAGAAAGTATCAATTGGTATACGCCAGGTTGGAGTGCTATCCGGAAGACAAGGGCACACTTTCATAGCAACTAAAACATGATAGTTCATGGGTGAAAAAAATATGGAAAGCGCAAACGTCCACGAAGTGCATGCACACTCATCCAAGTTGGAGAGAGAGGAAGCTACTCCACCCGGACAAGGTACTCCAGGCTCAATAAAAGCCGTCGTGCGCAGAGAGGAGGCTCGCCACCCTCCAAGCAAAGGCTAACCATCGGTGAAGTGCGAAAAGTACCAATACATAGTCGCAGAGCGACGTGATGCACCGGATCTAGTTTGGCCAGGTTAGTTTCCCTGGCATTCTGGTAAAAAACACAGCCATAATCCAGCTTACTTCTGATAAGCGTCTTGTACAGTCTGAGCAGCGTAGTTGTCTGCTTCCCAAGACAACCCAAATAGGCATTTCAAGATATTCATTCTCCGGATGCACTCGATCTTGAGGGAATTTAGATGAGGTTTCCAAGACAGCTTATCGTCCACAATCATCCCCAAGAATTTGGCACTACGCACAAAGTTCACAAACCTTCCTTGTAACACCAACCGCGGAGGGTTGCAGCGGTTACGCCTCTGAAAGTACAATCCAACAGTTTTTTTCGGAAGAAAAGACAAAACCATGTTCTGTGGCCCAGTTGTTAACATTGTTGATTGTCATCTGCATCCTACGGCTTAAAGCTGGCAAATAGGCAGATGAGGAGTAAAGCATCAAGTCGTCCACATTAAGAGACGCTGAGACACATCAGGAGGCAAAATAGACGTGATTTCGTTTAGATCTACGCTAAACACAGTGCAGGTCATTACGCTGCTCTGGGGCAAGCCCTCATGTTTTCACTTGCATAGGGGACAGAGTACCCCCGACTTTGACCCGAAAACTTCTCTCGCCCAGAAATTCCTGTACGTACATAGCCATATTACTGCGGAGTCCATAACCGTGTAATGTTTTCAAGATTCTATACCTCCACGCAGTATCATAAGCCTAGAGCAAATCAAAGAAAACACACAGCGTCTAGCGGCGATCATCGAGGTTGGCTACCAAGTAATTCTGAAGGCGTACAAGAGCATCTATAGTCCCCCGGTTCTAACGGAAACCGAACTGAAGAGAGTTCACCAGTTCGTCTGCGTCCAACCATCTCGTGAGCCGGATGTTGACTATTTTCTCCATGGTTAAAGCAATGGGACGGTAATTGTTTGGGTTGGAGGGGGGTTTGTTTGGTTTTGCAAAAGCCAAAATTGTTGCAGTTCGCCATTGATGTGGATATGTATGTACGTTCCACATTTTATCATCAATGTGCAGGAGGTGAGAAATTGCTGTACAGGGTGTCAAAAAAAAAACGATACGCAATTTTCAAGAGCTGTAATTCAGAAACTATTAAACTAACAAAAAATTGGAAAGTCACATTTTGTTTCTTAACATTTGTTCCATCTTTGTACAAAATTTCAGAAGAATTAATTCGACCGTTGTCTTTCAGCAGTATTTTTAGTGACCGATACTGAAAACATGTTTGCGCACTTTTGTTAAACTTCGAGTTTTATGATATTAAAGCCATGTTTTTAATAACTTTCAACCGTTTATTAAATGGAAAATGCCACTAAAATAAAAAAAACAATCCATATGTTCCTCCTATTGTTCGTTTCCTTCGGTGTGTCCGTTTCTCTCAATACACAGTTGCATTCGCCTTTTCATTCCCGCCATCACTCGTCTAACGAGAGTATCATCTCCTTGCAGCAAATTGGCCTCATTTTCAATTCTTTGCTTTCGGCACATGCATCATGTAAGGATGCCACTTCAAATCCAAAGTTATAATTCTGTTGAATGTGGATTTAGTAACATCTAATCCACTTTTTCTTGCAGAGATTTGCGGATTTTCTGTAAGTGCTCCTTGAACAATTCGAACATTTTCTTCTGATCGCCTCCGTTCTTTTCCGTCCTGATCGACCTTTGTTGAGATTCAGGCTTGTTCCTTCGGTTCTGTACCTAGTAACATTTCTCCAAATAGTCATCTTTGTTGGAGACTGTCTTTCAGAAAAATGCTCTTGAAATGATTGAATGACCTGTTGGAAACTTTTCGATTGAAAATACTTCTCAACGATGAATGTTCTTTGTTCTTTTGTAAGTTGCATAATGGGGAGGCTCTTCGATCGGTAAAAATTTGGAATAGTTTAAGATCACGCTTTCGTATTCATACGTAATTCAACTTACGAGTTCAAGCCATATCAATGATACCAAAGCATAAGAAAACAAAATGTGACTTTCCAATTTTTTGTAAGTTTAATAGTTTCTGAATTACAGCCCTTGAAAATTGGGTATCGTATTTTTTGGGACACCCTGTATAATGCATCTTCTTCAGCATCTAGTAATGGATGCCATCTGGACCAGGTGCTGTGTCCTTGGACTTCTTCAAGGTACAATATAGCTCGGTCATAGTGAGGATGTCAATATAAGATAAAACGACATTTGTTGAGAAGTCGAGTGCTTGCTGTTCTTGCTGGCGCTTATGCGCTAAGAAGGCAGGAGGGGAGGAACGGCCGTTACTGACACAGAAGAAGCTCCATGCCAAAGCATCCGCTACACGCACCGGGTCTGCGGTGAGGGCGCCGTTAATTTCCAAGCAAGACCTCTTGGAGCCATATTTCCCTTTCATTTTATTCACGCATTGCCATACCTTTGACATGGGAGTATCGGTTTTCAAACTAGAGACATATCTCTGCCACGACGTCTTACGAGTTACATCCTTGATGTTCTCCGCTCGGGCCCTAGCTCGGTTGTACGCAAGCTTATCAGCCACTTCCCTTGTCCGCTAGTATCGTCGAAAGGCTCGCTTCCGCGCAGCGTCTGCTGCTGTACATTCATTATTCCACCAGGGGATACGATGTCTTGGGGGCCCTGATCGTAATTGAGGGATGGCAACGTCAGCAGCTGCACCAAGGGGTCTTGTTAGCTCATCCATCAGAGCATCCACGCTTTGGGTCCCATTAGGTTCCTCCATCACTATCAAGGCCTCAAAGGTTTCCCAGTCAGCTCTCCTCAGTATATAGCGCGGTTCTATAGATAGGATGATGATGCTGCTGCATGCTCGCCATAACAGGGTAGTGATCCCAACCGTACGTATCATCAGCAACGGTCCACTGGGCAGCCAGAAAAAAATCTGGCGAGCACAGACTAAGATCGATGGTAGAGAAAATATTGCTTTGAACGTGGTAGTGTGTAGGAGCTCCGCTATTCAACAGGCAGAAGTCAGTGGCATCAAGGCAACCCTCCACCGCCCTCCCATGTCTAGCGTTAGTTGCAGTGCCCCAGTTCACATATTTAGCATGCACTGATATTGCCAAGAATAAATGCTGGCCTTTCCAGTTGGTTGCTTATATGGGTGATATTCTGCGAATTTAGGGGTCTCCTGGTGGTACATAAATGTTACATACGGAGATCATGCGTCGTCCGATGCACAAGCGAAGGGCAAGAGCCTGCAGCCCGGTGCGCAGGGCTATCCTGCTACAGTCTATTTCCCCCCGCACCAAAACCGCCAGTCCCATTCTCGGCACTGGGTTGGGTACAGGTGAAAAAACTCAATTTGATAGTTAGATGGGGCGTAGGTAGTAGGCCTCCAAGAAGGGTCTCTTGGAGGCAAACACAACTAGGCTGAAGCTCTCCAAGGAGTACTCTGAGGTCGATGTAGTTTCCACGGTATCCTCGAGTGTTCCATTGGATAAAAATATTCATTGTTTGCTTGCTTTAGTTTTAACAAGGGTGGTATCCCTTTTTATTTCTTGTTGCGATGTACGTCTTGTAACAGTTCATGGAAGGTCGTCAGGTCTATCATCCCACGAGTGTGTAGGCACTGCAGGTGAGGCTTTGTGGGAAAGTTAGGAGGGGGAGGGTATTTTTTTAAAAACCGAGACGCAGCATCCTCTGGGACGGTTCTAACGCGTTCCAGAGATCGCACGCGTTGCGATACTAAATGAGGTGCGAGCTCAGCCGCCCCGTGGCCGCCCGAGTGAGGAGCCGAAAGATCCTGTCTGGTACCCCCTTCCGCCAAGCTCATACGGCCGGGCTGCCGCACAACTGGGCGGGGCTCCCTAGTCATGCCGGGCATCGGTCCAGGGACCTCCCAGCGCAGGGCTGCCGACTCCCGTGCTGGTCCGTGTCTCCCATCATAAGCAACCCCACTCAGGGGACATCTAGATCCTGCTGAATGTCTTTTACGGTTTTAGGCACCTTTGTTATGGCGCCGCTGTGAGGTGGCGAGGAGCTGCTTTGCATGCGTTTACGGAGCTGCTTTGCATGCGTTCGTTTTGCAAGTCCGGCAGTGGTTCAGCTGTAGCTGAGGGCGCGATTATTTGGCTGCTCCTTGTTTCTCTAGGTGGTTGTGACTGTTCTACGGTTGTTTGGCTGCTCCTTACTTCTCTAGGTGGTCGCGAATCTCCTGTGGTTTTTTGGCTGCTCCTCATTTCTCTAGGAGGTTGTGGCTGTTCTGCGGCTGTAGGCCTCATGGCGCCCATAAGTCTGATTGAGCCTGGCTGCTGTCCTGCAGACTCAGCGCCGACGCACCGTCTGCCAAGTGGAGCGGGTATGGGGTTTGAAGGCCTCTTTTGGGTTGCTTGCACCACCCCCGCATATGACTCGCCGGGTCTTGCAAACCTGCCGCTGACAGCACGTTTGGCTTCACCATAGCTGATTCTTTGATTTGTTTGTACTGCCAAAATCTTCTCTTCCAACTTGTAATAAAAGCAGATCCGGAAGCTAGAGGGATGCTGCTCATCACAGTTTGTACACCTTGGGGAGCCATTGCAGGGCAACTCGTTCTGCTCTCCAGCACAGTTGGCACATACGCTGGATTGAGCACGGCATGTCTTCGCTCCGTGTCCAAAATCCTGCCATTTGAAGCAGCGACGAAGCTTCGGTACATATTGCCGTACTGAGCACTTTGTCCACCCAATATCAACGACCTGTGGCAAGTTGCATCTGTCGAAAGGGAGGATGTATATGGGGGAAGGAACCAACGCACCATGTTCCATCTTTCTAATCCGGTAGACTGCCTTTACCTCAAATTGCTTTAATTCCTCCAGTCGTTTGTCGCTGTACTGAGGATGGTTCTCATACCATATAGTGCCCTTGTACTCATTCGGGCTCCCATGCGGGGTCACCTGAACTTCAGTTCCCGAGAGTCCGAATGCCTGCGATGGATATGCTTTGGAATTGGTTTCGAACCTCCACAAGGAGGCTACCGTTTCGTGCCTCAGTCACCTAGGCTGGTCTGCCAGCCAGCCTCCGGCACAAGTCACGATTACCTTCAATTACGTCAACATGGCTCATCGGTGCTCCATTCGCAGCTTTAACGGTGAAAAATCTTATAAATTCTGCTGGTAGAGTCGGGCGTTGAGGCTCCTCATTAGTAGTCATAGACTCTAAGTGTCTAGGCGCCGGTTACGGCAATTTTGGCGGCGAAACTGACCTCTGCCAGAGGATCCCACCCTCAAGGGGGGCTCATTAGTTTCCAGGGTTAAGTTTTGGTCCTCAGAAGGCTCGGCTACGGCGCCACCACTTGCAGAAGCCTGCGGTGGCCGCTGCCCCGGCGGCGATTTTGAGGTCTCAGTGGTGTCGGGTTTCCCAGCTGCATTACCTCCACTCACAGCGACTTGCAATGTCGGTGGCACCCGGGTCAATTTGGGGGGCTCTCCATAAAGTTCAGCAGTCTGTGAAGAGTCCATTGGGCGATCCAGAGTCGGTACCGGGGAAGGGACAGTAGTAAAGATTTCAAACGTAGGGAGCACATTATTTTCGGTCTCCTTTATCAGGAGGATTTCTCCTCCCTATCCAGGCTGGCTCAGGCCGAAAGAGAGACCCCCAGGCTGTCAGTAGTCAACTGGTGCGTCTGCACACTTAAGGCGGGCACACACTCACCAGTAGAAATAAACATTTCTCCCACCATCGACCCTGGCCCGTAGCAGTCCCCGCGTATGCCCCGGATTACAAGAAACTTTATAACCCGTAACTGCCAGGGCCCGGTTTTTATTTTTACATGGGGTACCACCCCCATGGTCCATCTTTTATCAGGCTACTCCAGCCAGGCCTGCCTGCCATGGTTGGACCTACCAAGACCGAAGTCCCGGCAGTATAGCCTCAACCTTCACGGCAGCGCACAAGCCCTCCCACCGCGACAAGGTCCCACCGGAAGTAGCCAAAGGACGCCACTTAACACCGACACAATATCATACATCGTTTGAGAGAAGCTTGGAAATACAATCCGGCCGCCGAGGATCGTAAGATGAGCTGAATTACAATACCCTTCAGCCTACTAACACACAAGGACAGAATAGATGAAAAGCTAAAGAATAAATCAGATGTATTATGACACCACTATTTCTAATTTTTTTTCATGAAATACCGGCCACCCGCACAAGTAATAGAAAAAAATCAAAATAAAATCCAGGGCCCAAGTAGCAACAAAACTGAGCCCGCAAGACTTGCATGATGCGTTGCTGATGCTGCAGTGGCTAACTTACGTATTTGGGTTCTCGAGTTCAAGAGCGTACATCATTAATTTAGCGATTATTAACTTAGATAACTAAATTCTTGCGTTGGAGAGCGTTTATTCACAAAGCAGTACGTTGTAAGAGGGTGGGTTTCGAACCTGGATAAGATCGGAGTTGAGTTCGACATGAGCTGGATAGCATCACGACATTCCTTTACTCACATATTCTGCATGTTGGGATCCGACATGAGCTGGGTAGCAACATTCATGAGGGCAGGGTTGGCCAGCAGCCCTGAAAGGTCAGGCGTGCCGGAGCTGTTGAAGGCACCCGCCAGGCCGGCCAGACCACCTCCGCCCGACACTATACCAAAAACACACTTTGATACCGAAGTATGGATACTACTCACGTACTGTAGCACATAATTATATTCCACAATGATTAATTCAATATCAAGACCAAATTTCAGCACGGGAATGCTAGGTACATTCCCGCAACACTACAATGCTCACATATGACCCTTATCTAAATATTGCTGAATATTTATTCATTCACCTATGTATCATAAATATAGCGTAAGCGATGGAACTCTTCCATCCAAATCTAAACGGTGTTTTGCACCCTGATGGTAGGTTCAACATTGAGGAACACTTAGTTTAACCATAATACCATAGAGTTTATTTGACTTATTACGTAATGTAGTAAAGTGATTTGTTTCTTAGTCATTCAACAAGTTAACCCGTTTCGTAATTTGTAAAGTAAATCATCGGTAATAAGTCTACAAGGTCTCTAAAATCGATGCCATTACATAAATACTAGACAGTTTCCGTAGAAATTCGACGATTTAGATTTGACTAATTTAAAATTATTTTGAAGATGAATATATTGAAGACTTACGACGAATTATTGTTTTAAATGAATTTTTTTCATTAATATATACTGAACTTCGATTCTGTATCTTATCTACCGATAACATGGCCCTGATAGTACCCGTTGAAATTTCTTGGTTTGGAAAAGTGATAAAATTACGGATCTATGAAACAAAAATACATATTTTAGTTTTACCCGTGGTACTATCATAATCTGAATATTTTTCATTTTTCATATATATAGAACTACCATTCTGTACCATATTTACCGATAACATGGCCGTGTAAGAGAAAAAAGCTAATAACAGAAAAAAATGGAGTATTTTATAGTGATCCGGCCCCTTTGGTATCTACAATACAATGCATATACCACATGCATACCCCTTCTGATTTCAGTTCAATAATTTTTTTTCAGTAATAGATAGGATGTAATGGGACGGACACACACAGATACAGAGAGAGAGAGAGAGAGAGAGATGGAGATACATTGTCTATTATATATGTAGATCATATCAAAAATGATAATAGAATCACGTTTTGGATATAGCTAACTTTACGTTATAAATAGTTCAATTTATAATATGGGTGTTTAATCAAACAATTTCCTACGGAAAATGCAGCAGATAATAAAACAGAAATAGAAAGGCATAAATAAATCATTCACAAGATTAAAAGAGTTATTTCATTGAATATCTTTTTGTCAGCAGTTGCTTGGTGCCTCGTGTGCCTCATCAAAATTCCGTGATCCAGAAGTGTGTGAACCCGAATCGCCACATTAATGATGCGGCAGCGAGACCTATGAAAATCATAACAGTAAAAACTGTTATGACTTTTCTCGTACGGAATCTTTAGCCGTATACATTCCATCATTTCATTATTCAACCCATTGAAAACATCAAGTGTATATTCACCGTGTGAGAATTGATACGGCTTTTTCACAAAGCGTTTTGTGGCTAAACTATGTGATGTATTTGTAGGGTTAGATCAAAACCAAGAACACCGCACAAAACAATCGAGTGTGATAAATGCACATCTTAAAAAAGGTAATGAGAGGGGTAATTATAGAGCCGGCAGTTCACAGTTTCGAAACTTACGAAGTCCAGCAAGCGGGTTGGCAGGCTGCTGCTGTTGCGAGCTGCTGGCAAGCTTCTCCTCAGCGATGGAGAGGTTAGAGGCGTAACTCTCGTTCTCAGGCTCGAGCTCAACGGCTCTCCTGTAGCAGTTGCAGGCCTCCTGTAGCTCCCCAAGACTGCTGTACGCCAGCCTGCATCACGCACCAGGTAATAATATAAGAAAATAAGGGCATAAGTCTCACTGTGGCGCCTAATGGATCGAACTCATCTGAGCCATCTCTCCTCCGCCGGGAGAAAGTCCAAAAACCCGACGTAGTTTATATCAGTTTCACAAGCCTGTACAAACATCGGAAGTTAACAGTAATAAGAGAGCAGTTGATTTTCATTAACCAATTCTATTGATATAATTTGGAACAGCAAATAAGCTCTCAAATTTTCCAAAATTCTCGAGCGAAGTTTCATTCCAGTACATCACGAGTTTCACCGCTGACAAATAGTGTCCTCATTCAGATGACGTTCTAAGTTCAACTAAATAGCAACATATAATCATTTCATGTATGACAATAAATTTACAAAGAAAGAACAAAGTATCATTATACTTTGAACTTAGTCCATCAAAGTAATTGAATAAAAATCACATTCATATAAACGAGTACTAGGTATTGACAAAAAAACAGGGACAAGGTCTTCAATTGAGAGCCATACAGACTAGATGTAGACACAATCCGACTCATCTTTACAAAAGGATTTGGAATCGGTTGTGAGGTATGACATCAAATTACCCGTGTCGTAACTGCTAACACATGACGACTGCAAGCATTAAAATCCCTCCTGCTCAGAGTGACTGATCAGCGCTTGAGTTATGGTAGCATAACTCGCTCGACATTACAGTAATAAAAGAGGGAAAAGAGGGACGGAGACACCTAAGTCCCTCATGTTCACACACCACTCGCGATATAACTAACGATGGCGGCGACTTAGCGGCATAATAACTCACCCCATCCTGCCGTAGGCCTTGCCATAGTTGGGCTCGAGCTGCAACGCCTTTTTGCAGTCCTCGATGGCTGCTGAGTGGTTTTCAGTCTTGCTGTGCGCCGCTGCTCTGTTGCAGTAATAAACTGCATTGCTGGGGTCCTTTTCAATTGCTCTGTAAATAATTTCTTCAATTGAAAAACAATTTTGATATAGATGTACGCAGTACATAAACCTACAGTTCAGTATAAGAAAGAAACTGATTACATACTCCACCCCACCCCAGCCAAACTGTACTATTGGAACACCAGCGTCTGATATGCCGGCTACTGATGTTTAAAGGGTCAAGCCATTGGACAAAGTGCGCTATTAGATAAGCAAGACTCATTAATCTGCACGTAGAGCACCTACACTTTCTCAGACTTCCATGGCTGTGTTAGGCCCAGAACTGGCAAAGCATGTCGGACCATGGATATTCTCATGCGTAATCAATGATGATATAGATGCCCTTACTAAAGAGCATAATCAAATAATAGAGCAGTAATAAGCAATTCTTTACAGAGCAATAGTGCAAAAAATAAAATGTCTAAAATTAAATTAAGAAATTCCAAATCTTTACTTAGTAAAATAAAAGTCCTTTGGTAATTTTTATCAATATTATTATTACTATTATTATCAATATTTTATTCTTATTATAATGGGTAGCTACGATGCGTGGCTTGGTCCAGAAACACTGCTTAGTTCAATAAAAATTATCTTGCACAAAAAATTAGCAGCAAAGGTCTAACAAGATAACTGGAAGTTTGGAAATCCTACATTTGCATTTAGAAATATGAGCAACTTAATTGTGTGTTCTTAAAATATAGCACGAACAATTAAGATGGGGACCGAAGAAGTAAATGGTTCTAAATGAAGGCAGAATTTTAAGTGGAACCCAACTAGGGTGCTGAACTGGAAGTTTGAACTAGGAGCTTACTAGTGTTTTCAAATCAATGGTGGAACTGAATGTAATAATTGTTAATAACTGAAAGCAGGACCATTTGAGCTGTCTGCGTGGTCATCAGAAGAAGGTGACGGTATTGATCATTATTTTCCTCAAAGCGTGTGTCCTGTGACGTCAGCCTCCCCCCAAATAAATAGCAATACACAGGCCATACGAATACCAGTAAAGGGTGATGGATAGTTAAGTCAAGGATACAAATTGTACTTATGCACTATCGAAAATAAACCAAAGGATGAAAGAGAAAAATCCGTCAGGGCTACCGGGATGGTTGAGTACAACAGTTATGCCTTTTTTTAGGACTAACAAGTTTTGCCAAAATAAGACCTTTATTTCGAAACTAAGGAAAGTGTAATCATATGACAATAATTACATATGCAGAAATTCTTGTGCAGAAATTGCATATTCAGAAATAACAGGGAATATCCTTCAACAACTTTGAAAGAGAATGCTGCAACTGGAATACGTGAATCAGAAGAAAATACTTTTAAATTACACGAAACTACAGAACTTTATACATACTTCATATATCAAAATGTAAATAGGTAAATTTAGGAATTAGAACAGTATCGTCATGGCGCGCTAGATGTCCCATTTTCACGAGACTAGCAGGGCTAGGTACAGGAGCTGAAGCTCAGGGGCACCGTGGGTTCATTCAACCAATAACGATGAGCTTGAGAGCAGTACTGAGTGGCGGAGTAGATTTGAGTACAGATGAGTGTCAGAGTAAAAACTGGTCTGAAAGCGATATGAGTTTAAAAGACGTGACAAATGAGTAAAAAAGAATAGCAAAAACTAGGCAATTACTAGCAGCATAGAAAAAATGCATTTGAGTTGACATTAGGGTTTCCAGGCTCTGAGGAGGTAGAGATTAACTGCTATAACACACACATAAAAGAAATAAAGAACAATAGTAGAAAAATCCACAATAGCAACACTGACTTAGTATAACATTGTATGGAGGCAGCAAAGCTTCCTTCTTTCATTCTTGTGTTGCCCTCCATCTTGAATTGTTCAGCATGGGCCTTATCCTCGTCTGTAGGAGCAAAGCCGGCCGCGCCACCTGCCTCCTGCGTTGGTGCACTGCGGCTGCTGCACTGTACAGCCAATTAAACAAACTTATACGACTTTCCAGGTCCGCCACTACTAACATCTTCATAAGGACCCATTTGGTGCATTTCATTAATCTTAATCAAACTAAAATTATTAGCAACTGCACCCACAAATTATTCTATGATTTCTGTTAAGTCTACCACTGCCAGTTGGTAAAAGCTTAGACTGCATCTCTCTTTACTGTTCACTTCACATAGCAGCAGTTCAAGAGACATCTTTATTGATTAGATAGTTATGAGAGTGAAACACGATGGAAATCTGCATAGTATAAAAAGCAGTGTAATTTGAGGTAGGGCTGAATGTGCACCAATCCTGTAATTTGCAATCAGATTTACGACAGAAATTTTTTCACCAAAGAAATCGACAGGATATGGTCGTACCTGAATTATGATTCATATGTATAATAGTTCCTGCTACTACAATTGAAGTTGTAAAGAGGAACACGTCATGAAGCCTTTTCTATAAAGGAGCAACCACTCTCATTACATCAAACCCCAGCATTAAAAAGTTTTCCAACATATGAAGAATGTAAAGAGTATTGAGTTGTTGCGGCAAGTCAGGTTGAGTACGAAACGTGAGGCATGTTTACAAGAGGGCACAATGACTGTTACAAGCATACAAAGGTGTGTTTGAAAAGTGACTGCTTAGAATATTTGCAGTGCAGGACTCTTCATACATGATGAAGCAGACAGGTTGATAGTACAGGACATGCTACATTATTTGATCCATAGCTGGTGGTGCCGCACTGATGGTAAACTCTAGAACTGCTGAGGCTGTTGCCTGACTTGAGTGCAACGGAACAGAAAGGGAGAATAAGATAAACCTGATTAAGTGCTCTGTGAACATTGGACAAACGCTAGTGAAATTTAAAAGGAAGTGATCTTAGAATCTTTACGATCTTATAACAGAGGAAGAAATTGAAAACAGAATACTTCACTGAATATGTCATGCCCTTCATAGAGATACTAATTTCAAATGTGTGAACTATGACCCTCATCATGCAACTGTGGGTCCAGTTCACTAATTCATCCAATATGCATAGCAGACAGCACAAGAAAATAAATATATTCAAATATATAGTATACCTTCATTTGATGGTATATTTAGCTGAGGTTAACATACAAATGAAGCATGAACTCAGCCAATATCCTGAACATTGAATGTAACTTAACAAAAAAGCATTTTAGATTTTTTTTACATAAAGAATTAAGTTTAATTTTCTCAGTAGGGTGGTCTTTATTCACTTTATTCCTTTTTCCATAAATTTAAAGGATATTGAGGTTTTCAAATGTCCATTTTGAGGTAGATAAGCTGTTTGAATTACCAAAGAGATGAGACAATTATTCAGACAGCACTGGCCAATTCAGTAGATATCTAAACTCGATACAAATTTAAATTGGCTAGCATTGTTTGAAAATCTATATTAAATATATAATACATTTGAATTGGCCAAGGCTGCTTGAATAATTGTGTGCTCACTTCAATGTTCAGACACAGTTCTTCTACCTTAAAATGAATGTCTAAAAACTCCAATTATATGAAAAAATAAATAAGGACCATCCTAAAATTTCATAGATACATATTTGCATTGGCCAGCACTGTTCAAATAATTGATGGATCACTCTGTAACTTTCTGTCTTGTTTCTACATACAGCCAAAGGAATCAATTTAGATCCTGGGACCCAACAAAATCAACATTTTAAAAATTAGGTCACTATAAGGCCCACCCTATTACTCAGTATGCTTTTTTAAGATTTCAAATTCAGAAATAAGCTAGCTCAATAAATCTATTGACATAACTCTACTTAAAACTGCCTTATCTTCAACAAATGATGAGGTAGATAACAAACAATGCTGAAAATTACAAGAAAAATTAATTTATGCATAAACTACAGTTTGCAAACATGACCCATCAGCACAGCATATCAAAATCCAGAGAATATTATTACTCTAATAACTATTAGACCTGTTGACTTGTTGAAGATGCATCACTGAAGAGTTCATAAAGGTTCACACTGGGTGCAGGAGATGCAGGTAAGTTATAGGCTGTCTCCAGGCACTGCACAGCCACCTCCACACTCTCAGCACTCTCTGCTCCCAGTGCTGCCTCCCCATGCGCCAGCTCGCTGCGCAGGAACTCCACTATTGAGTGAACGAGCTGCTTGGCAACACTCCTGAAATAGTAAACACATTAATGATCTCACAAAATTCAATTATTGAGAATTAATGAGTTATTTAGTAAATATGCCAACACGGCAAAACATAGGATGAGAGAGCAGACACATGATAGTATTCACATACCGACAAGTCTAAAAAATCGTTCTTTAAAACTAAAGCTTGCCTTGTATGCCTTATATGAAACATTAATTTTTTACCATTGTTGGCTAATTTAGTAAATTTTGAATTGAACATGTATGAATTACCAGTATGGTGACAACTTCTAATAATAAAATCGCTCAATTAATAAATCATTATTTATTTCAAATAAATTTTATTAACATCCAATTTCAGTAAAATTGAACAATGCATCAAGTATTCATTGAGCTAGCACATATTACTGAAATACCATAGCATTTTTAACTCAATAGCAAGGCTGAGGAAATAGTGCTACCTTATTTAATGAACTCAAGCCTAAACTTGGATGCAAGTCTGTACAGTAGTTCAGATACAAACTATTTCATGGCAATTGTCAAGTAGACAATTTGGTAGCCTACCACAGAGGGCAGAAGTAAAAGACATATAGCACAACAGTATCACATCTTAAACTATAAAACATACTACATTACAGTCAAAAGACATTGCATAAAATCATTTAAAATATATCTAACAATATTTTACAGGTAAAAAATAAGAGTATCAAAACATATTACATAATATTTCAAAGCACATTATGAAGAAATACAAAACAGTTTATGATATTCCAAAATAAAAAATCAATGTATGATCAAAATAATTATTGTAAGACAAAACAAACCTGCTCATTTAGATGAAATGAGATGAAACAATTTATACAAAAGAAATCAGTTCCTGAAGTAAACTGATGATACACAGAGTATTTCTGCAATGAAAGACAAGATTATCAAGTGCACAATATGAAGTGAGCATAAAATCCTGCTAATTCTTTATCAACTGAGTGTACATGAATATACTTATGAGCTCTTCAAAATGTACATGTTTACTAGCACAGTTTTGTCACAAGAGTGGCATGCATGACAGAATAAGTCTTACCTGTGCTAAATAAAATTCATACAAACAACAAGTGTTTTTCATGCTTGTAATAATTTTATCTACACTAATAAGATGAGCTTTATTAATGCTAATGATGTTATAATCTATGCACATAACACATATTATCCACACTAATTAGAAAAGCTCACAGGATGATCATGTTTATTACTGCTTCAGAGACAAATTTAAATTGAAGCCAAGATATGTAAGCAATTTTCCCATTTTCCATGGCTTCTTTTAATATTATAGATCATTCCATTCTAGAGCATGGCAGCAGTCTCAAGTGAGTTCTAGGTCATTTATTAGCAGATACCTTGCAAAATTTAACCCAATTTTTATATCAATATCCAAAATTTAACACTACTTGTAAAATAGAAACAACATAAATGCACTGTCAAAATCTTCTTAGAGTTGTAAATTAAATCCAAAATTGGTACTTGAAATTGTTTCCCTTTTTTGAAGCAAATGCAAGACATGTCATCTATCAGATCAAGCATAAAAGAAAGTTAGAAGAGCATTGATACTTTATTTCAGCATAAGAAACTTGTCATAACTTGCATGTAAACTGCAAAGCAGGATAGCTAAGAGCTTAAATATCTCAAGCTACAAATGCTAACATCAACCCAACATCCAAATTTTTTTTATTCAATTATTGCACTTGAAATCTCCACTGTACAAATTAGATCTAACACCATCAACAATTATATCTACCTTCAAGAAAACCTTAAATCTTATTTTTTGAAAACATTCACTCTTATTCAAACTATAGCTCGAAGTATGTTGCAAAATTTATGGATAATAATAACCAGAGGCTCGGCTCAATCCTGAAAGCTGCTCAAGTTGCTTCATCTGCCCAATACAAAACTAGTAAAACTTTATTGAAAACATACAAAACTCAAGTTTACAACTTTCTATCGAATTTGTTTTATATCAGCTGCCAAGATAAAAAAGCACATAAGATACTATGCTGTATATGTTAAGAAGCATTTTATGTGGTGTAGATATTAACAAATACACGGTCTATTACTACATGGTCGAATTTTCACAAACACCGTGACAACTCAAAGTTTAATATCCGTCACTGTGTCCGGTGACTCAATAGCACAAGAGCTTGGCAGATACTTTCATCCGTTCAAAGTGAAACAGGTTTCAAAAAAAAAGAAAAAAGGTTTATTCTATTCTGATGTACATGAATTATAAAACTGATCTTTAATTCTTTATTGTACCATCTTTAGACTAATGATTGTGCTTTCAACGACTGTTGTCCATCTTGTAACGTGAGGTAGAGGCTCGTAAGGACACGACTCGTATGAGCAATGATCCGGAATTTTGAGCGAATAGTTCAAGTGGAGTCAATCAGTGAGCATATCTGGTCCGTGTTTTACAAGCAGAGAAAATTCGACGGCAGCGTGCTCCGGTCACACCTCTATCGCTTCAGCATTGTGGAAGATCCCTATTGCTCTTGTGGTGCTGAAGAAAGTATCAACCATATTTTTTTCTCTTGCCCTTACTACACTGCAGAACGTGCCACCATGGAAAATTCCTTGATTCCACTAAATGTGCCTTTCTGCTTGAAGAATTTACTTGGAGGTGGCCTCTTTCTGGAACCAACTCAAAAAG
>VCRD01003452.1:0-10239 GCA_006783055.1 Trinorchestia longiramus
AGTTTATGTTTATGGGTAATAGTCTCTGGGTAGTCAATGTACCATGAGGTTCATTCAGAAAAAGTTTCAAATTCCTTACGTCCAATTCCAAAAATTGCAAATTTGACCACACAAAATATCACGAAAACTTGAGAGCAAGATCGTGAGAAGTTAATAATTTGCTGACCAGGATACGCAGCTGAAATTCTCTTAGCAGTGGGCTGGTCGAAGGTGCAAGCAAGCGCTCCCCCAACAGGGACCATGAAGTTCTTATCAGTGCTCTGGATTACAATGTCAACACGGCCACACCTGGCGGCCTCTTTTATGTTGTGCATGAGCTTTGTGGACTGCAGCCCGTACGCATTGTTGATTACATGAGGTACTCCGTACTGGTGACACAGACTGGCCACAGCCACCACGTCGTCTGCGGCTCTTGGAGCGAAGCAGCTGGTGGTGGTGATCACGGCTCTCACACGGCAGCACTGAGGACCAGCTAAGATGCTCTGCACAGCACCAACATCACTCAGCACCTCGTCACCCGCAAGCACGCCCTCCACCACCACCGGCTCCAAGCCTGTAACCACCGTGAACTCAATGTTAGTACTAAAAGAGATCATGACTTAAAAAGGAAACCAGAAAACTCACTTGCATGGGCATACATGCTCTGCAACTACTACCTCTAACTTTACGATATCGAAGTCGAAAGTTTCGTTAACAGTGCTGCACATGTGCAGACAATTGGTATCAATTTAATTTATTCAAATAGTCATGCCTATATACACATTAACCCTTCCGCTACCGGTGGATAAATATGTCCAAAACAAACTTTCTTGTAAATGTCTCGTTCAAAATTACGGCAAAATTACATAGAGATTAGTAACGATAAGTGGTCATTTAAGCAATATTTTGATCAGTATGAAAATAATTTGGTCGTGAAAGGGTTAAGAATGCTAATATTGCGTGTCTCAAGCGCCACTCACAACACATTTTGTCCACAAATATAAAATCCTTTCCAATACACCTAGTCTATGATAGCAAGTTTCTCATAACACACTAAGGAAAGCTAAATAACTTGACATGAACCCGCAATTGAATTTAGATGAAAATAGTTTTAGTTCATCGAGACAATGTTTTATTTATATATTTGACACTTAAGGCCTACGCCTGCAACGTTTTGATCTTGACTACAAAAATATAAAATCATTTGAACTCCTTGGGAGACGCATAGCCAGCACACGTGTGTACTATTTTGAATGCATACTCGTAGAGTGGAAGAGGTTTCAAATTTCCCTCTCTATTTACCTCCTCCTTATTTAAAAGTTAATCGAAATCGGGAGACTACTCAAGCACACAAACCCAAACACGAAGCGATTTCGACTGAAGCTGATCACTCACAGCTATAATCAAGGTCATACACAATATATTTTTTGGTGCAGCGAGCTCAATTAATTTAATAAAAGAGTAAATGAGTAGCTTCTTATGAATATTCATAACTGTGCAATTCTTCATAACAAGATCACAGCCACAAGTTCGTCAATACACGGTGTCCCATGAGTCACAACAAACTTCTTTTTTATCTAGTTTTTATTAGGTTATTCAGACGCTCTAAGCTGAAGACTATGATGCAGGTGTGTAAATGTGTGAACCACTTCAACACCATTACAAAAATTCCCTACAGCTCTCAGAAAACTCCGCGTCTGTTTTTCATCTCTCTGGCAAAAACAGACAACTGTCAAATAGGGGAAAATAACACCCTGCAGAAATTCTCGAGCATGAACGAGACTCTTCAAAGCTCTTGGTTCGGAGGGCCATGTCTATGGGCTGATTGAACTATTTTTATTTCGCAATGCATTCATTAGCTTAACTACTGTTACAGAGGGAAAAGTAGCTACAAATTCTGTCATAAAACTTCATGTGAGCAGCGATCTTACTACGTTTTTATATCGACAAGACGGAGCTCGTCCCCACTTTGCAAGGTTAGTAAGAGATTTCCTGAAGATCGAGCATTCTGTCTGATGGACCGGTCGAAAATCTCCCCTTGAATATGCTCTATGCTTTCCACACATCACACATAACTTTTTTCTGTGGGCTCAGATCAAGAGCAATGTGTATGCATACAAGTCCCGTGATCTGTCATGACTTAAGGAGACAATCCGCACGACCTAAGGATATCTAAATAAATAAAGATTCAAATAAATACCTAAACTCTAGTGATGTGAACAGGAGAGAGTGTATCTGATACCGAACCTGCAGTATATATGGCCTTGAAACAGGAGCGTTGATCACAGCGCAACCATACCACCAGCTCAGTGTCAGGTCTGACTTCTGCAAGGGATGACAGACACAGCAGCAGCGCTGCCCCTGTGGCGCACGGCAACACCACCACCTCACTCACGCTGGGTAGCCCTACACAAGTACATGAGAGAAATATTATAACTGGTTTTCGAGTCTCACGTATAAAATGAGTCTAGAAAGAGTGATACCAGAAGGTGAGGAGAGAACCTGGAACGTCAAAACTAAAGTATGTCTCATCTTATCTGCTAAATACTGGCAGTTGTCGGTCAAAGAAAGACCTTAAACATGCCAAGTTTCCATGATACAAAACTTGAAAATTCCTAGCATATGTGCAAAGAAATTGGTTCGACAAAAAGAATGCAGCCACATATTAGAAAAATCTTCAATGTTAAAAAGTATATTCTTCTCAAATCGAAGTTAATAATATGATTAAGTGTATAACACCATAGACAGCCCCTTAGTGTCTGCAGAACTCAGAACATTTCATTTTATATAAAGCCCAAGCAAATCTATGCTTCGAAATAACCTTTCACCTACAGTCTCAAGACTATTATAGTACTAAATACTAGTTTAATTCTGGTGCCTAACTAAAATTATTGAAATGGTTTACGCCAACATTAAACAGAATACTTTGAAAAACAGCACATTGCCATTTGACGGCATCAAATTGAAGCTTAAACGAGTGCTACACACAACAGCTACGAACAAAAACGCATATTATCAATAGCAAAGATACATACTGACGATGTGAGGCAGGTTTTGACCAGAAGTTATCACAGTAGCTCACAGAACCGTCACAGGCAAGACTCTCGCACTTATCCCTTTACTGCCCAAATTATTTTCTAGATGACCATTAACTTTCTTATTAGGGACACCAGTCACCTACTTACGGCTCCCTTAGGCCATATTAGGTGGAAAAATGAAAAGTTTGTACCGAATTCGCTTAACAAAACAAATACCTACTATACATATTATGATGGGCGTTAATGGGATCATTAATTTGCATCCACTATCATGTCGTTGATGACAGTCACCTTCTCAAGTAACACTCAGATCTGGCAGAACACTACCATGTCCACTGTACAGTATACAATGGAACAGATTACCTGAACTTCCTCCAAATGATTACTGACAATTTCAAAACTGAAACCAGAAAGACTACAACTTGAGGATGGAAAAGAAAAATGTCTCTAGCGGTTTTTTAATAGCAACCCAATGAACATTACACATAAATTGTGTCCAAATTACCCCGTTCTAATAGCAACTCAATGAATATCACACATAAATTGTGTCCAAATTACCCAGTTTTAATAGCAACTCAATGAATATCACACATAAATTGTGTCCAAATTACCCAGTTTTAAAAGCACCTCAATGGATATCGCACATACATTGTGTACAAATTATCCAGTTCTAACAGTAACTCAACAAATATCGCACATGAATTGTGTACAAATTACCCAGTTTTAATAGCAACTCAATAAAGATCGCAATTACCTGCAGCTTTGACAGCATCCTTGGCCATGCTGGAGGTGAGGTTGTAGAGGAGGCTGCTGCCCACTGCCTTGGGCTGGCTGGCACACAGGTCTCCAGACCTGCCTATGCCGTGGCCCAAGCCATAGTGACGAGCTCGCACGATATCTGAAAAGCAATGAAGCTTAGACTAGAATAAGGCAATAGAAACGAGCCGTCTGACCCATTCTTGGGTTGATGTTAAAGTACACTGATATTAAAGTGTTATATAATCCTACCTCTGAAATGCTAAATATTGCTTTCCAATAAACCTTATTGCATTTACCACACTGAACAATGGTTTTTTACTTCATTCAGCAATTTGTGAAACACTGCAATTTCACATCCTATCATTGTAAAAAAATTGCAAGTAAATTACAACGGTTGCACAGGATATTTAGACAATGGGTATGCATTACAATTGTCAATCATGCCGGATGCCAGCATTAGATATCGAGCAGGGGCAGAATACCCTAAATCTGGTCAGGTAGTACATTTATTACCTGCATCTGACTTGAGGCTCAAATATGGGGAGGGAATCACAAATTCATACAATGATGCAAAGGAGCACATGAGATTAATACAAAGAGGGATCTAGCAATCTTGATAAGATATTTGGTTGCCATTTTACTCATAATTTAGATGCCATTGATGTTTAAGTGTATAATTACCATGCCTGCTTGTGTACTTCACTACTATGCCTGTTTATGTGCTTTCAAGTCATTTCAGGCAACCCATCAATCTTCATTTTGCACCTTGCCTGCTCCAATAAGCATGGGTGCAACAAAATTGCACAATTGTTGCTGGTGAACCACTGTTCACCAGCAACAGCTGTCAGTCTTGAGACATAAGCTTACACGGCAGTTCTCTGATCCCCCAAAATACCCAAATATTTAAAGGTAGCTTAGTGATTCTGAATGAATGACTGATGTCACTCATCAACCTCCTTCTCCTCCTGCCATGAGGAGATAATCCCATGCATTAAATTTCACATTACACTTCTAAACCTGAACATTAGCTATGCCTGGGCTTTATAAAAATATTTAATCCATAGTTTTGATCAGAGAACAGAAATTCAATGCAGTTTCAACTATAATAGTCACTGATAAAATGCACATAGGAGAGGATGCACACCTGAATCCACATATATGCAATTTTAAACTTTTAATATTTTAAGACATTCATTCTTTAATGGTACAAATACCAAATATCATAATTTCAAGATGTGCAAGAAATATTAATAGCAGTATTGGTTCAGTCTTAATAAGAAAAACAAGACATTCAAGCATTGAAACTAGGCATTTAGTCACAGTGAATGTTGCTGAGAATGAGAAAAAAATGTGACTCACTTGAATATATCCTGGCTTCTCTCTCTCCCACCCCTACATTGTGGGTGAAGTTGTTGGAGTCGAGGTTAGACAACTGCTGCAGTAGCTGCTCTATCTGGGCATCACTCCAGCCTTTGTCAGGGATCTTGCCCTGAAAAAAACCTCATTCAAGTTAAAACATTCAACCCTTAAACATTTAACCTCATTTTAAGTTAAATTTTGCATTTTACAGAAACATTAGCTGAATAACTAATATGAACATAAAGAACACCTAACATCTAATTATACATGCACATTTCTATACTTCTTCTGCTGATGAAGACAATTAATAACACAAAACTTATAAACTTGAAGATGATTTTGTCAATATATTATCAAAAACCTAAGTGGATTTATTATTCAAAACTTAATTTCCAAAGATGATTAACTACTCAGCTACCAAGTTATTGTGTAGCAAGCACAGTAATTATTAGTTCAAAATTACATTGATGCAAGAATTTATCTAAAATGTGAGACATTCAAAGCCTAAGGTTTGACAGAAATTGGTTTGAATAGCTGTTATACAAGTCCCTTTCTTTCCTGTAATTTTGTAAAAAGAATAGGATTCCCTTATACCAAAAATTAATATTATTTTTGCTATCATATATTGGATTTAACCATCAGATCAACTCAAAGAGTGTTTCAACAATAAGAGGCTACAACTCAACAAAACTAAAAGAACAAGGAAAGAAGTAGACAGATGATTAATATAGGACACTCATTGTACATGTCATAAGAAAAGTGAAAAAGAAAAGAAAATGCTTCCCTAACCATAAAACTACATCCTCAAACAGTCATGTGTAAGAAATGTGGCTGATTCTGTATTGAGTAGGTAGGGTTATCATTGAAGACTGCTAATTCCTCCATGAAGTACATAGACTAGTATATATAGTATCAGGATACCAGTCAGGGTGAAGTTCAGTAATTGTACACATTGACACAGGAGAGTCAAATATCCAAGAGTTTTTGAAAAAAATTCCAATCAGTGCACCTAATAAACTAACTGAATAGTCTCTAACCATTATCAATTACATTTACACAACCATATTACAAGTTTTTTGTTGATCTCATTTGCTATTACTGTGATAAATTGAGTATTTTATTTCATTTTAGAGATCATAGGAGTCAGATCCTTTCATACATCTAAAAGTCCTCATATCATACTTGAAGTTTATTTTAAAGTAAAACTAAATTTACAAGGGCTGTTCAGTTAGCAGAGTTAATTAATTCTTTGTAACATTAGGATAATAATACCAATTACAATAAATTAAAGATTGACAATAGAATTAACAATTAAAATTCATTTATATCAGGCATAAAATTGACTAATTTTATCATTAATGACCTCAATAAGCAATGTCTATCCTAATTAAATTGTATCTATTGATAAATAGCAACCTTAACAAGTATAGTAAATAGCTTACCTGTCTCAATAAAACATTGAGCAGCTTTGTAGACTGCTGGGAGGATTGAATAGCATGAGTCAAATAACCTTGAGGAACAAATGCATCAGCTAATTTGAAACTTTCACTCATACATGCCATGGTTTACTCACAAAATACAATGTTCTGTAGGTGTATCAGTTTCTAATTTAACACATATTAAAGGAAACAAAATTTTTTAAGAACTAAAATAACCTGTGAAAAAAATTTAAGTACTACTAAATAATTAGGAGCTTGAGTACAATAGCTACTGTTACAGTATAAATACAAGTCAATTCTGACTGTTCTACCAAAAAATTATAATATTACAAATGAAGAAGAGTTCAACAGACAATAACATGCATATCAATATGCTCACTTGCCTTATTATGAGGTAGTCCTTAAATCCTACAATATTATTCCATATCAGGTATGCAGTAGAAAACTATCAAGCTCTTTAAATTAAAATGATATATACTATTAAAGTTGCCAAATAATATTTTGGCAAAGGGATAAAATTACTGTGCAAGTATTCTAGTCTAAACAGTTTGCTTCCACTGTAGTCGAGTGGTTGGGCAGCCTGATTTGTGTTGCCACGCCCTCTGTTTTAAACTCATTGCAGCTCTCAAATTTTCATCTGCTTGTGCTGCAGGGAACTAAGTCAATTGATATGATGAATATTTTCTTAAGCTTCTTGATCACTAGTACATGTTTCTACAAGCTTCTGCCTTACATCACAATACAAGAAGGATGGGAACAAATACTGGAACATGATCACTAGGATAAAAATGTAACCATCACAAACTGAAAATAAAGTATGTGTTACATATGTCTGATAAGAATAAAACTTCTTTCTCTCATTTCTTCAGAAATGCATGATGTCATCTTTAGGTCCACACTGCAGTGGATGAGAAAGCAAGGCTATAATTCAAGAAACATTAACAAGCTTACAGCCATTAGCTTGCACTTTTATTTACACTAAATACACTGGATTATATTAAATTTATTATATTTTACAGCTTCTTTCAACATTGATTATAGAATTAGATTGTTTTTTTACCATGTTTTAAGCAATTCCAACATCAAACAGACATTATTGATGTAATAGAAGTTCTAAACACTGGGTTTATCATCATAGAAATAACAAAAATAATATTTTATGTTTGGGGACTGCAGTGGTTGAACCAGGAATATAATAATTACCAAATTTAGTGAGTTAGGAGCTGGTTATAACAAGAAAAATAATCCAACTCCAAATTTAACCTGAGATGGGGCACCTCTTTAACTAAAGTGAAGAAAATCAAACAGAACATTTTTCATATTCAATAAATATAATATAGTGAATATCTAAACTACTAAAGTACATATAATTTACATATAATGTATTGAGTGACGTCTATCCTTTAGTTAATGTGTCCTCTAGTCGCTGTTTTGAATCATTTTCAAAGTTACGTCAGCTGCCTGTGATATGTACACGTGTAATTACAAAAGGTGTTAGATACTGAAAACACTTCTAAGTTGAACAGTTCTCTTAATGGGCAGTAATATGGCACCCAGAGTTGACGCCCTCAGAGACGTTTGCTCATTTCGATGTGTGTACACGAACCCGATCAGATGATCACACTCAACCGATATCAACCCTCGTGTTTGGTTAAGGTCCAAGCATGTTGACTCCAACAATCATGAGATTGCATGATTATTTCGCTTTAAAACTTGAATAATGCACAAATAATTTAACTCTGATACGTATTAAAGCTATACACACACACACACTCGTAATAAGTATTGCAACAAAGAAAGGCTGTAATTTGTATCTATAAATATTTGTAGTAAATTTGTACACAGAGTCAGCAAGAAGTCGCATCTCCAGTAAAAACACAACTCTTTAAAAACCGATACGCAATCTGGTACATCAAGGAATAATGGTTGAGTCCTCTAACATGCATTCCAGATAACGATATAGTCGTCTATGCCTGTACCGTTAAATGTAAACACAAGTTAGCGTAGCGCGTAAGTGTGACTCGCTAGGACGCGAGGTACACGTCGTTTGAGCCTGACCGCCCTGACGTCCATTTCAGTTTCAAGCAGTGACTTGAAACATATCATGATTTGAATAACACGACAATTGATCCTTACTCTTATTGTGTATTGGTTTCACAATCGTTGTCACATATTAATACAGTTTTAATAGCAAATAAGTTCATTTTGTAATTTTATTCGTTTCTCAGACGGCTGGCGCAATTCATAAAGTAAACGAGTTTCGCGCACTCAAATTATTAATTGATTTTTTTGAAAGTGTTTTCAGGTGACTTTGAAAGTTAAACAAGCTGGAGTGACTTAATGACCACAAACAGCTAAACACTTCAGACGCATCTACTTGACAGCTAAAACTGTTATGACGCCAGGATTTCCATGATATCTGGGCGTTCCTGCACTCACAACGCTCAGCACAAAATTATAATATCATGTATGGTTTTGTCACCACAGTAGTCGAGTAGTGTGCATTTCTACTTGCGATGCGGACAGACTTGGTTTCAACTCCCGTATCCGCCTTGGTCTTTAATGTCCTGGGCATCGGGAGACGAGAAACATGTCTAGCACGCTGCAATATTAAACTTTCACTAATACTTTCACCTTGGATCATCATCACTACTTCTAACATGTTAGCATTATGAATAGAAAATCCAACGTACTCGTATTGTATACCTGATTGGAAATAAGGTTTCTTTCTTTCTGACCTATAGTCAGTTTCTCCAACTGGATCCGCGTAAATGCAAAACGCGGAATGACGTTCGAGATCTATCAATCCGATCATGGTATACCTAACTTTGATCATTACAATGGACATCAAAATATCAATTATATTTCTTGGATAACCCACTCTCACCTTCAAATCTACCTTTAACCTGACCAAACAATAATGAAAATCGCAGAGTGTTGAATTTAGAATTCGTAGTTATGAATACATTAAAGAAAAGGGTTAATACTCAAAGTTTGACGACTATGATAGACAATATTCCTCACTACACAAGGCAACAAGGTTACATCCTCTTAGGAAGTAACATTATAACAACAAAGCACTGATTACTTCTACGAAAGCTGGCCTTAAAAGACGAACGTAACAATATTATATCCGGAAAAGAACGTAGTAGGACTATATCGTCTGATAAATGGATATCAAAATACTCTTCCACCATTAAATCCAAAGCATGAGAAAGATGAAGAACAAGAGCATTGCATATTTTGGATAAATATATTATATATTCTTTGTTATTCCTCGATGTAGTCTTATCACTAGAGCATAGCATTCTAACTCCATGTCGTAATGGGGCGAAAAGAATTCAAATGAGGTACACGGATAAGAGACCTAAACAAGCAAGATGCTGTATTTTTTCAAGTAGTAAACATACTGAGTACCCTGGAAAACGTCTAACAATATAATTAAGCATGGGGATTACCCTCACGACCAACTTTAAACGAATAATTCATCAGAGGTAGAAAAAATCAGACGAAACGAACACAGACGAACGAAAAGAAACGTTAAATATAAATAAAAAAACTCCAGCAGGAGGTTAGGCACACAACATGATGACCTTACCTAAAGAGTTCAGTTGAGAAATAGTAAAAACCAAAAAATATCTAATTTTACATTGAAAGGACAATAC
>VCRD01003452.1:10343-20880 GCA_006783055.1 Trinorchestia longiramus
ATATATATATATATATATATGAGCCAAGAAAAAAAATAGCCAGCATTAGGAAATAAAGGTATGCAAATACATAACACCAGAGTACCAAGACCAAAAGTTTAAAATAAAGCGTACAGGCACTAAGAGGAGGCAGGTATAGCTAGTGGCGATTGCAGTAGACAATGCAGCTGTTGGTGTACAGTTGCAGCTGTTGGTGTACAGTTCCAGCTGTTGGTGTACAGTTGCAGCTGTTGGTGTACAATTGCAGCTGTTGGTGTACAATTGCAGCTGTTGGTACACAGTTGAAGGAAGTGCCTTTATGAGTTAACATAGTCCCTTGTCAACAGTCAACAGCCCCGTTGATAGCTGTCAACAGACCTTTACAACAGGCCCATAGTCAACTGTCAACAGACCTTTACAACAGACCCATAATCAGCTGTCAACAGACCTTTACAACAGACCCATAGTCAGCTGTCAACAGACCTTTACAACAGACCCATAATCAGCTGTCAACAGACCTTTACAACAGACCCATAGTCTGCTGTCAACAGACCTGTTGACAGCAGACTAGATGACAATGTTCCGCCTAGCGTCTACAGCACTTGAGCTACAATAAAATTATAAATCACTAATGAAATTATTATTATTATATTCCTAGTGCAACCACCACAGCCACAACAAAAGCGATCTCAGCAGTGATATCACTAATGAAAACTAATGATTGAGAATGTTTGAATTCACTAGACACGACAGACGTAGCGTGGGCAGCGCCGTGCTCTCCACTTACAGAAATGGACTTGAAAACTTAAGAATAATATTAAATATTTGGATAACAATACTGTATGTGACACATCAAATAATGGCACCAAAGAATGAAACACAATTCTCGAGCGCTATGATATGCAAGCAAATACTTCAATACCAAAAAGATTGATCAAATACGTCAGCAGCATAAATTAAGTTTAAATACTTGAGAATTAGGCATTAGAATTAAATACTTGACCACGAAGGAAAATAATCAAATGCTCGAGTATCAAAGACTAAGTAAATATTTGAGCATAAACTATTTAATTTATATAATATAAACGAGCCTTGGTTCCAGCCATAGAAAAATTATATGAATTGAAATTTAGGTATTAATATTAAACATTTCAGCATCAAGAGATACAATTGAAGGGTGGACAGCACTAGTGGACTACTTGCATTTTTTCCCGTGGTAAATATCATATATTTTCCACGGGAAAAAATGCAAGTAGTCCACTCCCGTGCTGTCGCTAACACAGCGCTGACAGAGGCGATTACGATCCAGTAGTTTACTATATGAAGGGTGGACAGCACTAATGGACTACTTGCATTTTCTCCTGTGGGAAAAAATGCAAGTAGTCCACTAGTGCTGTCCACCCTTCAATTCAACGCTTAGCATAGAGTAATAAAATTTAATTCTTGTGCAACCACAAATAAACCGTAAAAATTAGACATCAAAGTAATAAAATATTGCGTGTAAAAATGAAGATATAATAGAATCCAAGAAATAAAACAAATACCTACTATCTGTAGAAGAATAGAACAGAACACTGAAGAAAGAGTGAAGTAATAGCAGTTAATTTTGAATACTGAAAATGACTGTTCTTTTGAAGCTTCGGACCCAGCTTTAATTTTACCGACAAGGAAGAAAAAATTTCACGCGATTTGTACTGAATACAACACCTAGTCTTCGTCAGTTCTTTTAAGTTCAAATGTACAGCTAGCACATTCGTTTGTTTTATAGAACAGAATGAGGCGATAGGAACGAGCCTTTTGGCCCACTCTTGTGTTGATACCCAAGTCCCATGCCATAATTCTAGCCAAGCGATGGTCACACGCAAATTGACCACGGCGGCAGCGGGGCTCGAACCCGTGTCGTATCGCATCGCAAGCGAGTTCGTTCACCAGTCGATCACGCTGGTGGTATAGTTAGAAGGCGCCCACTAGACATGACGTCACAGGAGAAAATGCTAGGCTGGCCAAATAATATTCAATATTCAAATCGCAGTTTACTGAAAAAATTTCGTAGGCATAATATAGTAGCTCAATGACGGGGTCAGATTCACTTTCTTTACGAGGGTCGTTGAAAATTGAACGAAGAAGACATATAATATTGAATATATTGCACTTGTGCGGTAGGCAAGCCATAAGATAAAATATCTCCGTCGAGAGAAAGAAAACAAAATGAGAGAGGAAGACAGACAAGAAGTTTACCGAACTACAAAATTCACACACAGCAACCTCCTGCAAAAAGTCGTTCAGCCCCACAGAGTAAAGTTATGGTTTCTGAAATTGTTATTATCATTATTATATGCCTAGTTTAACCACCGCAGCCACAACAAAAGCAATCTCAGCAGTGAAACACGGTATCAGGAGATGGTCATTTAAGTCTTATAGTCACACGTTTTAGATGAAATGAGAACAAGTATCAAAGTTGTCATGATGGTGTCATAACTGGAAGCAAAATTAAACAGTTTACGTATCTCAAAAGTAAACATTATGAGAAGTAGAAACGGTTTCTGAAAGGTACGCTGAAGCGTATTCCTCAAAAGTAGAACACGGAGCACAAGTTCTTGGTAGGGACTAAAATTTTCCAGTTTCAATTTTACGTGTTGTCGAACTGTCGAGTGGGAACACCCTCATCTAGTGATCCCTTCCATTAAGAAAAGGTACAGCTATTTTGACGACAGGGTCATCACCACGAGTGAATTCAAACTATGCCAGAAGAAAGACAGGAGTTATAATATGAGGTAGACTGAAACTGTCTTCGATATAAGCCACAATCCCAGGAGACCAAATATACAGTCTACGAGAAGAAGGGTCTTATTTTTTCTTTGTGCTCAAGACAGAGCAAAATATCAGGTATGTATCAAGTAGAGTCATCAATGCACATTTTTGTACCACATGATAATCCAGTGATATTATCTGCAATTCTGGTAGGAGATGAGAGAAAATAATTAAGTGTTAAATATCTTGAGCACGTAATGAGAAGGCAAGTGTACATCGTTCTTCACTCCGTGCTAACTTTCAATAATAATTGTACTTTCAAGATTACATTACATCAAGTAACACTAATCCCTCACAGCTGATCTAAGAGCTTGTTGACACACGCGATATCTCGGAGGAACGAATAGAACTAACGTTCAGTTCTTAAACATTACAACTTGGGATCACCTGCACGCAAATACCACAGTACTTTCACCGAAAAAAAGGGAAAAAAGACCAATACAAGGCAAAATCCACGACTGACTGGAAAAACAAGCGTTAACAATGAAGTCAGGTGCAGCGTTCATAGTATGCTCACAGGGACAGCTCTGGAGATGAACGGCGGAGACCAGTCTATACGGGGTGATGACAATCCATATGAATGCAATGCAAAGTCCCTAGGTGATGATGACACAACAGATGTATTGACATAGGGAGCGATGACACAATCCTTATGAACGCGGAGACCAGTCCATAGGGGTGATGACACAATCCCTATGAACGCGGAGACCAGTCCATAGGGGTGATGATACAATCCCTATGGACGCGGAGACCAGTCCATAGGGGTGACGACACAATCCCTATGAACGCGGAGACCAGTCCATAGGGGTGATGACACAATCCCTATGGACGCGGAGACCAGTCCATAGGGGTGACGACACAATCCCTATGAACGCGGAGACCAGTCCATAGGGGTGACGACACAATCCCTATGAACGCGGAGACCAGTCCATAGGGGTGATGACACAATCCCTATGGACGCGGAGACCAGTCCATAGGGGTGATGACACAATCCCTACGGATGTGCCTCTTTAGGGATTAACATAAAAATGACTTTATTCAACACAGTGAATACAACGCCCAAAAAAACTGAATAATACTTTCCATTTCAAACAAAGAAAAAAGTCATGGCGTTTAAACAATTACAGGCTAAAATAATGGATGGAAACATAATACTCAAATTATATGTAAATTAATCATAATACAACTAAAGGCATTTTCCGTGCACGATTATAGAAGTAACATATCATACAAAAGCATTTAGCGGTAAAAAAACGTCTTGCACCAAAATAATTAGGCTTTACTTACTACGGCAACTTGCCTTACTAAGGCAAGCCTTCTATGAATCATTAAATAGCAGGCATGGCTTCAGTATTAACATCACAGTAAAATTATGACAGAAGTCCACAAACGCGTGAGTAACGTGTACAAAATTCAACATGAGTAAGTAGAGAACAGGAGTACCGAAGACACTAGTGGGAAGTGGTCTATTACCCACACTGCACCACAACAGAGATGCAACTCAGTTCAATGCAAAGAATACCTCCTAATAAAGTTTAGAATACATACAACCACTGCATCGAAATCAACTGGGTCACAGAAGTCAGAGATGTAATGGTTTTTTTTCAGCTCACACTGACTGGGGTCTACACCAGCTCACGCTGACTGGGGTCTACACCAGCTCACGCTGACTGGGGTCTACACCAGCTCACGCTGACTGCGGTCTACACCAGCTCACGCTGACTGGGGTCTACACCAGCTCACGCTGACTGCGGTCTACACCAGCTCACGCTGACTGCGGTCTACACCAGCTCACGCTGACTGGGGTCTACACCAGCTCACGCTGACTGCGGTCTACACCAGCTTACGCTGACTGGGGTCTACACCAGCTCACGCTGACTGGGGTCTACACCAGCTCACGCTGACATGATCAAGCATGATCAGCAATGCTTCTTCAGTGGGTGCAGATTTCAAGTAATGAAATTATCGATACATGTGCTCAGAAGTTCTTAAAACATAAGTTTTACTCAGAATGATCCTTTGAGCTAGAATTTACAGGAAAAACACCCATGTCTTAATGCGTCATGCACACAACGTCAAGACAACCTAATACACTACATTAGTTGGCTAGCACACATATACTGTATCGTTTTGTTCTATACACGCACAACAACTACCTATCTAATACACACTACTGAGCGCAAGGCAGCGAATATACACGTCAGAAAGCGAGTTTATTTAGTTAGGCAGATAAAGAGCTTTGCACAGAATACTTGACGATGTGTTCGTATTAAATACATTCACAACAGGTCTGACTCAGGATGACATATGCAATGCACTACCAGTAACGTGATGGTCGTTCCAAGTCCTACCATTCCAACTCACTTGGTTCTTCTTCTTCTTCATATTATTATTATTATATTCCTAGTATTCCTAGAGCTCCTTTTTCTACTAAATTAAATCAAAACTCGTAGAGAGGAGTTTCGATATCGAGGGCGAAAGTTCAAATGATATTACATGGCCTTCAGATAAGGTATTTTCAAGATTTTACGAATTAGATTAGTTAGAAAAATATAAAACATCCGAGTATGTGATCCCAACCTTTTCAAAGACCACATAAGGGGAACATTTCAAATTTCATCGCAAATTCTAAATACACTTCTTTCTCTCATTCATAATCATGAAAAATTAAATTTAATACATTTTATGACGCACAGTCAGACACTCGTGTTCTAGCAGACGGAAAATATAATATGCCATTTCAAGTTATTTATGCTGAGCAAATTGTTCGAGCATCTTAACAAATAAGATAGCTAATTGTTACGTTATTTGTACCTGCTTATCAGAGAAAAATAACAAGACAGTGAAAATACAAATAACATTTTCTCAACAAATTTTTCAGGACAACTTATTGTTCAACAAACTAAGTTTGAAGTAAATTACATTGAAATTAATATGGCTCGCGCATGGCAGAGCTGTACGAAGTTAGTACACAGGACGTACATTCCTGTACACTGCCACAGGTGAACAATTGGTATCTCTAGTCTTTAGATAAACGCCCGTAGAAATTAGGACGAAAACCATGACCGCAGTTTAAAAGAAAATATTTTAAGGAAAATACCACCATATTAAGTGAAACTGATGATTCGTATTTTCGTTATATATGTCTATCACAGTATGAACTTCTCTAAAATACAATGTTTATTCATCAATATATAAGATCTATAATCTGGAGACTAAACGAAAAATTGTGAAAATAACGGGGCCATACCGAAACTAATGATGGAATGCTTTAAAAAATCCAGTACGAATAGCAAATCATGAAAATAGTGATGCTCAAAATAACGAGGTTTCACTGTATACGTAGAAAACACGAGTCTTGTACTAGCCTAACCCAGAGCGAAGCAGCCAAACACGATATGGCAAGAGCAAATAGTAAAAGCTGGAAGACTGTAACAAAAGTGCAATTGACCTACAAAAGCAAGGTAATAACAGGAAGAGAAAGCGCTTCAGAGGCCATGAGAATGATAGCATTCAGCATCAGGCAGTCCAGAAGGGCAGAGATGGACAGCTTGGTGGTACATCATAACATTAAGATTGCAAATGTTTGACAACGAGATACACAAAGTCAGCAAAAATGAATCACGTCTGAGAGTGAGAACATGCAGTAACAAACATGTTCATTACCCAGAATCCAAAGTTCACCGTAACATACGAGTGTGTTTCAAATAAGGTACAGAAAGTTGCCTAAAATGAGCTAGAAAACGGCTACACAACTGCATAGAGAATGGTGATCTGTTGAGTACATGAAATACTTGCAAGACATTTACCACGTCAGCCACACAATACGATGTAGGGCCCATAGACAAGAAATACAAGTTATTTAATGAAGTCGATAAAGCAGGTTCAGAAGTTGTACCAGGGATATTGAAAATTAAACAGTATGTATGCAAAAACAGCTGAACGACACTTGTAAAGGATGTCACAGTTGAGAAAGCTTCCTTTCTACAGGGTGCGGCAACATAACTTTCTCTTTTGCCTTTCAAAAAATTATGAAAACAGAAGTTATGTTGCTGCACCCTGTACAAGAAAGTTAAAACCTACCTAGCAGTGAAACTAAACCCACAGTAGCGTTAGTCCTGCCACTAAAATTGTAAATTCTCCAGTGGACCACTAGAGATACTTCTGTAATTTCCTTCCGATGAGAGCTCTGGAATCTTATCTATTCCTGTAAGAAACTCCCACGAAGCAAGCTGACGAAAACAGCCACCTTCAGTACATGAAGAAAGCACATTCTTGTTGTTCAGAGGAGCACTCAGTTCCATAGTAATGCTAAAACGCCAAACCTATCAACACATCTCTTCTGAAATTATGATTTTGAAATCACCTTGAACACATTGAATAAATGTCCATCATGGGCAACATTTCTCAATAACAGTATGACTGATCTGGGTTCGCAGCATCCTATATTACTTTAACATTTTAGTGATTTAGAACCTAACACGAATAATGTTTAGAAAATAAGCCATGCCTCACTAACATAAATGAACATCAATTGATCGAACATTACCCGCATATTTTCAAAGTTCTTGCGACAAGTTGTACAGGCAGTGAATGAGTAATGAGGTAAGTCTCTACTTCGCCCTCGAGAAAAAGAGAAGAGATATAAAGAAAGCTACACACACAACAGTCAATACTCACACATCCAACTCAAACTCAGAATTTCTAGAAGGCCTCGACGTTTATCATAACTTATCCCTAGGCTGCTGCTGAAGGCAAAAATTAGAAATACCTTACACATGACCAGCAGTAAAACCTTATACTTTTAAAAATGAAAACACGTTTTCGTTGGTTACTGAACATATTCGAAGGTTAGAAGAGTTTTCGTTGGTTACTGAAGATATTCGTTGAGTAGAGGAGTTTTCATTAGTCAGTGAAGATGTTAGTGGATTAGACGAGAATTTGTTGGTTAATTAAAATATTCACAGACTAGAGGCGCATTCATGGATAAGAAAAGAAAGAGAATTATATACACGCACAAAATGCCATCACGATTTTTCACTAACAGGAAACATAAAATTATCCAAGATACAATACTATAATATCCCTAGCCTAACGAAACTCATTACCACTCAAGTATTTCACACAGTGACATCAGGTAGGAGTACAAGGAAGTGTTCCTACTTTTAATGTAGAGTATTCGTCTTACAGTCTCCGAGAAAAGTACCATCGAAAAATACTCTAATTTATACAAGAATAGTTCATTTGGACTGAAAGTTAACTTCTATTCGATAATCCTACGATTTTCAGCATGGTTGTGCAACTTACTAGCATTTGTGAGCATTTTGACAACAACCCCCGCTGCTAATTTCTTAACCTTCAAAGCACAGCACAACATGGACATTGTGATGGTTCTACTTTGATGATCTTTTCATTTCAAGTTTAATAAATATTATACTAAAACCTGCATCTGATCAACCCTCATAATGCGACTGTTTATCGGGACATGGAGGGAATAGTTCTCGTTTAATTCTCGACCGAATTCACCTGCACGATATCGAACCAACACCTGGATGATATTGACTAACACATGCATGATATCTGACCAATACTTGCATGATATCTGACCAATACTTGCATGATATCCGATCAACCCTTGCATGATATTCGATCAACCCTTGCATGATATCCGACCAATACCTGCATGATATCCGACCAATACCTGTATGATATCCGACCAATACCTGCATGATATCCGACCAATACCTGCATGATATCAGACCAATACCTGCATGATATCCGACCAATACCTGCATGATATCAGACCAATACCTTGCTGTTAGGAACACAGGAGACTATGCCCTCCACATAAAGCTAGTCAGAGGCAGCAGGACCTTGAGCTGGGGTAGGGCGAGCTGTCTGTGGGAGGCGCACTCCTGCAGCGTGTTTACAGGGCACCTCATCTCCCCCGTGCTCCTCACACACGTGCACTACGATGCCTGGCTGAGAGCAGGAGGCAGGGTGTAGCTCGTGGGTTTCACCTGCACATCAGACATTATGTTAGCATTCCTCACGGTATTGTGCAGACAGTGGGGCAACACGGCAGCACTCGGGATTGTGCAGACAGAGCAAATAGTAGCAATAGCAGATCTTGTAGAAAGCTTAGCCACAAGTAACCAGTTTTGAACAGTTCTGTTCTATATCCTCGCTATTTATTAGTTATGTTATTAAATGTCAACATTAATATTGGTAACACGAAAATCCAAGGAAGTATTAATCAAAGAATTTCAAGGTTATTAAATACTGAGAGATGCTCAGCAGTGCAAAAGCAATAAAGTAGTAATTACATAAATTTCACTGCCATAGGATACGAGAAATTAATAATTTCTTACAAGCAGCTGTAAAAACTATTACATTAGAAAAAGTAACATCCACTGCAAGCAAACACAAGAAATTCTGGTCCCAACAGCTGAGAAACATGAACAGAAAGGATACTTTTACCTGGAGCAAGATCAGCAAGAGCTGAGAGGATGTCATAGCTGACCAGAGGCTGTGCCTCATTGGCTGCCACCCATTCAGGAGGAGGAGAAGCAGGGGGGCTGATGAGGAACTGCTTCTCCCTCTTGGGGGGCAGCAAGTGGGGAGCACCACTCCCAACAACTACAGGCTGTCATAAAACAACCATCAGAGACTCAATTCAATACCAGAATAGCTGCAAATTTAAATTCATGACAGCTATGGCAATTTAAACCTGAAATTTTACAAGGTTGAAGAATTTACTAATTAGGAAAAGATTTCAAGAACTCCATTTTTACCAAGCAATTGTTCAGATTTATTTTATACTTTCAAGAACAGTTAAAATAAATGTCCAGAAGTAATAAAAATATTTGAAATTATATGGGAATGTAAAATGGTAGAACACTATATAAAAAGATAAAATAGATCTAAATTATTTTTTATGAACATATTGGGAGAAAAATAAATATTAAATAAATATGAGGAGAAAAATATAAATGTCTCTAATGAATGTTGGCCCCAAATTAATCAGATTTTATACTCCATGTTTTGCAGAAATTTAGACACTAACATATAATAAGTTAAACAGAAATTAATCATATTTCTGTAGAAGAAACAATTAACTATATTTTAAAATACATATAGTGAATCACCCATTTTCACTTGACTTAATATCCATCTATTTGAATAAAGTTGTTTATTAAACACATTTCTCATATGGGTTCATTAGGGTTCATAGAGAATGTATCTATTGATTATAGTTAGAAGGATGAAAATTTTTAGTCCTCATAGTACTAATACAAAGTATGTTGATCACAAATCAATAAAAGAACACAATATGAGCAGCAAGTCTCCAGGGTGAACAGCTGCTGTTGTAAAATAAACATCACCAGCTTGGTCGACTGGTGAGCGAATCTGCTTGCGAGCGGAAAGACCCGGGTTCAAATCCCACTGCCGACATGGTTGACGCGGCTAGAAATATGGCATGGGACTTGGGTAAACAACCGAATAATTATCAAAGTAATTATCCGACCCAAGAATGGGCCCGAAGGTTCGTTCCTATAGCCTAATTCTATTCTAGCCTCATTCTATTCTATATCTCTTGAGAGAGATCAGAAGGCCTTGAAACACACTTCTAACTGGAATACAAGCATGCAAGGAAACATCACCTGGGTGAGGAAACATCACCTGGGTGAGGAAACATCACCTGGGTGTGGAAACATCACCTGGGTGTGGAAACATCACCTGGGTG
>VCRD01003452.1:20915-53118 GCA_006783055.1 Trinorchestia longiramus
CCTGGGCAAGGAAACATCACCTGGGTGAGGAAACATCGCCTGGATGAGGAAACATCACCTGGGTGAGGAAACATCACCTGGGTGTGGAAACATCACCTGGGTGTGGAAACATCACCTGGGTGAGGAAACATCGCACCACGTTGCACCCAAATGAGCTGAGATTGAACAGGTGACAGGCAGTTGTGGCGAGGTCATGACAACTGAAGTTGACCCTGGCTCGAGTGAACTTTTTGAAGTAGTTGAAGGATGCACTTGGATCAACTGCCAAGAAAGCATCTTCAAATTCTCTCTGAAAAATGATGAATTATTTATAGTATAAGTAAGTAAAAATAATCAATTGTTGTACCTGTCAGAAATAACATCTTCACACAAATGTAATGGGAGTGATAAAATATAATATTATTTAATAGGCATATATACTAAGAACATATATATATATATATATATATAAATGATATGTGCAATTACTATATTCAATGTTACTGAATTTAAAACCATAAACCAAAGTTTATACATTATGGCTAGAATTAATACTGCCATAAAAATTATTTTTTTGTAACTAAAAGCTACAAGAATGTTACTTGAACTGGTAGAAACAGAGGGAAAATTACACATTTGTTTTCAAAAAGTGAGTTTTTGTATTCAAGTTTCTTTTAATTAACAAGAAAAATTCTTTAATTTACAAACTTCACTACCAGAGTTGTGGTTCCTGCTTGTTGACATGCCATACAAAATGAAGTAAGTCACCAGTACTTGCTCTTCATCTTCAAATGATCATATCTTCAATGGTGACCAAACACACAAATATATATACATATATTTATATATTGATTTAGAACTTAAATACAAAATATGATAAAAAATACTAATCAGAAACAGGTGGATTTACTGGGGAAGAAGGAGCAGTGATGACAACCTAATTACCTGCACAGTTTTTTTCAAGCAATCATTATCATAAAATCTTCAAATAGAATGAACAGAAACTCCAAGTGGTTTAAGTTCATCACTGTTGCTGCATTCTAAAATCTTAAGTAGATATCAGGAACACAAGAGAAAGCCTGCCTGTAGCTGAGTATACCTTATGACAGCTCCTGTATCAGGCATTTTTAAGTATTCTATTAAACCAAAACTAAAAAACAAAAAAATAAATAATAATAATTTTTAAAATAGACTAAGAGTTTCAGACCAGTGACACTGACAGTGGGCAGAACATATTTAATGAACTGCAAGATTACACAAGCATAAAATTTCTAGTATATCATTACCTGTTTTTCTTCATTCTCAAATATTTCAGCAGCCAAGTTAGTGACAACTAAGGCTTTAGGCAAGGATGCTGCAGTTCCACTTGATGCCTCCTCAGCTTCAGTGTTTGAGTTCATCTTAAATGAGAGTATTTCTAATCAGGAATGCCTAGCTGGGCTTACAAGGGTACATTCTAGCCCAACTAAACAAAATAATTCATGTGTGGGAAGCAAGAAGCTGATAAAATTTAATTTTTAATTAACTTTTTACATGTTACAAACTTTCAACTAAGCCTAAGTAAAAAAGAAAAAATTAAATTAAATGGTCAACACAAAATTTTGTGTACAATCATTGATTGGCAAAAAATTATTTAACACAAGGATTACAATGGATTAAAAAATATCTTTATCTAATATGCACAAGTACAAGCTTGAGCTGTAGTTCATTAGCTCCTGACTATTGTTATTGAAGAGACTGACCACTAGTAGTCTAGTAACTATCTGTTACACCTTATACACACACACACCTAGACTGGATGTCCTTTGATATTAGTAAATGTTCAATTATAGACACTACAAATGTAGAGGTAAAAATTTTTAACTTCATATGCTATTTTTGTATTAGGACTTAGATATATTATATAGTAATAAATTGATGGTATCAAAGATTACTTTATACATTGCTATCTTGATTTTCCAGTTGCCCTTTTAAATTTGCACAGCCAAAGCTCCACCAAAGCCAGTATCAATAAGTGCTTCAGTCAATAAACGCTTCAGTATTTTCACTTAGATTATTGCAAGTAATAATACTCAAAGCAATCATGTTCTCCAATTTCACAATAAACACCTTGCTGCAAAACTAGAAACTTATGCAATTCACAAGCACACAACCCTAGCAGCACTGCAATCTAAGCTTACCACTGAAACTAAAACTGAGGCCAGACAAAAGTTGGGGCTTTTATTACAGCCTTTAATTCATTCTAAAATACAAGTACATGCACACAACAAGTGGCATCCTGAAGTTTTTTGCCTGTGTGCCCAGCTTTCTAGTTGGAACTTTATATTCATAGCTAACTGTAGTTGGGGCCTTCAATAGAGAATACATAATCTTTTTTTGAACTGCACATAAATAACACAGCCAGAGCAAATGTATCTGTGACTCCCAGAATAAAGAGGATGAACATCAATGTTGCTAATTTAGAAGTATATGCATGAAAAAAATCAATACATTAATATATGATAGAGAATTTTTCACCCCTTTTAGTTCAACCTGTGTAATTTACCAGTATTTAGGAGTCAATTCTAGGTCTGCACTATGAACAGGTTTTGATAGTTCATATGAAAAACAGGAAATAGTTTGATTGTCATTTGTTCTACATAAACAGCAAATTTCATTCCTAAATCTTGATGGTATGGCAATAACCAGTTTGATAATGCTCAAAAGAGTCAGCCATGTCACTATTTCTTGGTTCAAAAGAATAATCACAGCAAAATAATGTCTACTTGGTTGAGCCTCTGTAATTGTGTTCTGCATTGGAAGCCAATGAAACCACAAATATAATTATGATCGGAGACCTATTTTTTCAAGTCGGGAACAGCCGACAAGTTCTAATTTAAAATTGTTGTTGCTTTTACAGCTTGCAAGGGCAGTAAATAGCCGAATCAAGTTAGCCTGTCACGAGAACCAGTAGAATGCTGTAGCAAGGGGAGGCCAGTCGGAAGTGAGAAACAGCAATGAGAGCGCTGGCAAGTGGTTGGTTGGTAGAACTGGAGCCCTCCAAAAAGGCTCCAAATAGGCTTCTGGCAAGTGTAGTGACACTCAGCCCACCAGCCTGGACTCCAGCAACTGCACTGCAGCTCAGATTCTTGTCACAATTTCAGTTTCTCTGTGAAAGGTTCTTAGGTACTTGTCAAAGTTTCCACTTTCTCTGTAAGAGGTTCTTAGGTTCTTGTCACAGTTTTCAGTCTCTCTGTAAAAGTTCACAGAACTCATATCAGTATTAGTTCAGTAGAGTGAGGGAGTCCGTCCAATTCCCTTCTTCTTTTTTAGAGATCCTCCAGCCTTCCCACAGTGGACAGGAACTGGGCTAAGACTCTTATGATGCGAAGTTGCACTCTAGACGAAAAGTCACCACCACCGAGGACATTCTTTTAATTGAACTGCAGGCCAAGGCGCTGGCAAGTGGGACTGGGATTAGTGATAAGAGAGAACGGAGATCCAAAGGTTTTCCTGTATCTAAATGCTATCACGACTACATTCTGACTAAATGATCAAAGCAGTTAGCTGCTAGCGCCTAGCAGCGCTCCCTCGGTATTTCTATTCTCTAACATCGACATTATAATTTGAATGTTATTTAGAATTGATTGTTAAATAAAGTCATTGATTAATCACCAATTATTTATAATGCTACTTAAAAGTTAATTATATATGTAATATTTATATGAAATCACGAAATGTGTTTTTAATATATCAAACATACTAGAGATAGTTAACTTAAAATAATGAAAAATATAATATCAAACATATATATTACCTACAAAGTGGAAAAGCATACAATCAGCAAATTTATTCTACACCGTAGGTCATGTTGTATGAAACATTGTGAAGAAAATAAATGTTCTTATATTAGAACTGAGGGGCACAGGGCCACGAGTAACTCTGTTGGGGGGCATGGTCCATCAAAGGTTGAGAGACACTGATATATATAATTGTAATTATATGAAATGTAACAACAAATTATTTTATTGAGCCCTATGAATTTTAATAGTACATTGAAATTTTCAACAGTCATCAAATATTCTATCGAAAAGACGAACAAAAATTTCTAGCGGTTTATTTGACAATCGTGTCCAAACTCAGCTGAGACACTACTGTACTTCGCTGGCACGTTCTCAGAGTGCCATTGTCAGTTTGAGGCATAACTGTTTTGCCGTAGTGTGGTATGAAGGCTGACTATTGAAAAATTTGTGAAGAAAAGTATATTATCTGTGAATAATTATCTAAGAAATAATGGCTGTAGCAGCTATGGATATGACTGGTTACGGAGGAAGCGAGCGGATCAGCGGAGGTGGTGATACAGACTATGCTGGAGATGTGGCATCAGGGGGAATTTTCACATCGGATTATAAGAAGTAAAGTTTCTCGCATTTAAAATTGTTTTTCTCACTTCAAGTTAGAAGAATGATGAAGCATATGGTCATGTACTGAAAAAATTACAATTACTCTGTATATATATCACTATTTTGAAATGTTCCTGCAAGGGAATTTAATTGCAATTTTCTGTTCAGGTACGACGATTTAAAACAGATGCTGGACAGCAACAAGGACAACCTGAAACTTGAAGCCATGAAAAGAATTATTGGGGTTAGTTTTTCTCTATACTATGCTAATAATTTAGCCATGTTCTAATAAATTATTTTTATATATCTAATGCTAAACAATGTAAGAAAGTAAGTAGCCTTACACAGTATGTATACAAACTATTTGTGTCTAGGACAATGTAAGTTGTCTACTTTCTGATATGTCAAGCTGCATACATTTTTCGAAGTGTATTATTCATTTAACTTTGGAATAAATGGTGACAAAATGTTTACTAGAAACAATTTCAAATTTGAAGTAGTAGTAGTATTCATTTCTTGATATATATGAAAAATTTTATACTTATGACAAGATGCTTTCAAGATCTTTGAAGAAGTACTCATTTCTTGATATCTGAAGAACTTTATACTTATGTTAATAATCTTTTAAGTTTGCTAAAACATGCATAAACACCAACATTTTTAAAGAGACCATTAAGCAGTATTTGTCCCAAAATTACCTTAATATAGATCAAAAAGCATTTATGTATGCAACAACTGGGAGATATTTATTTCTGCAAAGCTACTGAGTTATCAAAATTAGTCATTTTTTCATGTGTCAATTAATAATGCAAATGATGACTCAGGAGGCTTTATAGAGATTAAATCTAGGCTTAAGACCTGTTTCAAATAAGAAAAAATAGAAAAGCTCAATAAAACTTTTTTTGAATAGAAAATGTATATTAGTGAAGCTGTATTTTCAAGATATGTGTATGATTTTTTTTAAGTTATATTAAATATTTGTGCATTTGATTATTTCTGAAGAATTTTTCCTGAATCATGTTATGTGACTCCTAGATGTAGGAAAGATGCCATTTTGGAAAAACTATAATTTACCAGTATCCTGATTAAAATATCCTGTTAAGTAAAAAGTGAATTATGTTATATTTGGTAAAATAAAAGCATTATATATGTGGAAAGTGAGGTACACAGCTAAATACTGTTTTGTTCATATCGAGACAAGTTTTTATTGGGTGTTTTAAATATATATATATATATATATATTGAAATGTTCTAAGTATGTTAGACAAATGTGCCTATTTACAACACACATTTACATTAATTTATAGGATGAAAAAATTACTATTTTTTCATATATTTTTCAACTTGAGCAGATGGTTGCTAAGGGTCGGGATGCTTCTGAACTTTTTGCAGCTGTTGTGAAGAATGTAGTGAGTTCTAATCTGGAGGTGAAGAAGCTGGTGTATGTGTACCTTGTGCGGTATGCTGAGGAACAACAGGATCTTGCACTTCTCTCTATCTCAACTTTTCAAAGAGCCCTCAAGGTAAGACCATACACATCATTTATTCAGATTAGTTTTGGGTCTTTGAAGTGTTAATGTTTTTCCTTTCTTATGCATTTTTGTTCAATAATTTGGAGAATCATTTATAGAAAGCATGAAGGAAAGCTGGCATTCTTTATTTTGAAATAGGTAATTGTAGCAAAGATGTGAGGGTTTTTGACTGAGGTAAGTTGTTTGAACATCATGCCTTAATATTGTTTTCTGTTTTGATCATTCAAAAATTAGTGTATCAAGATCACAATGGACACATCTTTTCCTACAAAGTCTTGTCACCACAAATGAAATATCTGACACTTTCATTTAGGTGACTAGAAAAGGTTGTCTCCATGTACCAACTTACTCCAACTTCCATAACATAGCTAGCATGCACTAACTGTTGTGTGAATAGTTGTCAATTTATACACTCAGTACAAGCTTTCTGATAGAAGAATAAAAAGATGCCTTTGAGAAGCTTGTAATTTTCAATGATGAAAACGATGTGGTTATACTGAACATAAGCAGTAGTCTTCTAGATCAAAAGGGTAGCCATTTAAAGAGAAGAGCACAACAGTAATGTGTCTTCCTGTTGACCTTTGAGGGTTAAGGAGCAGCGTATAGATCGAGTAAATCACTTATGTGATGCATTGTTCAATTTCTTGTGCTTGCCGAATGATGTGTTCGTGACTTGAACAATGAAAGTAGTTGGCTTAAGCTCTGCAATGCTAAGACCTCAGGAGCCTGAAAACTGAAGATTTTTTTTTCAAATATACTCTCTTTGAAGGCATTTTTTCTTTCTGTTTAGGAAGACTAAAATCGCCAAGGAATTAAACCCTAGTGTTGTGTTATACCTAGCGTTGTGTTATACCTAGCGTTGTGTTATACCCAGCGTTGTGTTATACCTAGCGTTTACTTGAGAGATCTTTGTTTATGACTTACAAACCTCGTTTCAGGACCCAAACCAGCTGATACGCGCGTGCGCGCTTCGCGTGCTATCGAGCATCCGCGTGTCCGTCATCGTGCCCATCATGATGCTGGCTATCAAGGAGAGCGTCATGGACATGAGCCCCTACGTCAGGAAGACTGCTGCTCACGCCATCCCTAAACTTTACAGGTAATGATGCTCGGGTCTGCAATCACATTTGGAAAATTCAACTCAATGCATACTAAAAGTTTGAACTAGAATGCTTTCTATGAGTTCTTCAAATTTATAAATGTTTTGTACAGCTGCTCACTCTACTTGGTTTGGGTTATTATGCGTTGTATGAAAAGTGTTATAAGTTAAATTTTTGACACTGTGTATGTTTTGAAATTAAAAATGAAATGCGCAGATACGTAGTAGTAGCATAAAACTAAGGGCCATGGTGCTTTGCAGAGATATGCTGCTAATTGTCAGTACTGTCTGTGACTGGCTGTTGTGGGTTCTTATTTTAGATTTAATTGTCACTTCTATTTCACTGTTTCTCTTTTCAGGGCTGACATGTCACTTTGGTGAACTTCATCTTAATCTATTAAACTCCTGTCTTTTTCCTCTAAATATCTCATTAGCGTGAAGTAATCTGAATAGATCACAACGCTGCATTCGGGCCGAGTGCGTCTGTCAATGTTCTAAGACACTTATCGAAATTTCTGTGTAATTTTTGCATTTGTGTGTACCACAGTTTGGATCCTGACCAGAAGGAGGAGTTGATGCAGGTGCTGGAACGCCTGCTCAATGACAACACAACTCTCGTGATGGGGTCCGCCGTAATGGCTTTTGAGGAGGTGCGGCCAGTGTGAAGTAGTGTTGTCTTGCACTAATTGCTTTCAAATTAATTCGTTCCCTTAGAAAATAGTTCATTTTAATACATCATTACAAGATCGTAAAATTACAGTAGATTTATATTAGAGTCTTGAATATGCAAATAATAGCACCTCATTAGCGTGCAATTTCAGTCATCAGGCATGACTTTCCTTACTAAGTCTGCTTACTATTTAAAACTAAAGCTATAAAATTTATTTCAGACCCTATTTTACATCTTGTAAGGCTAGCAAAATGTGTAAACACATTATATCTTCTGATGCATGCGTTGAATTTATTCGTGAAGTAACTGTGTGAAAACATCTGAATGTATGAAGTGTGATAACATGTTGGACAAGTGTGTTGAATAGGAGTTCTGTGTTGCTCAATACTAGTACACATGCACTGATCATTGTAAATTGATGCTGTAATTGAGTGTATTCAGTGTGAGTTGTGTACAGCTGAATGCCTGCCAATCCATGCAAACGTTCACCACAATTTACCGTGGTTCCCAGGTGTGCCCAGAGCGAATAGACCTGATCCACTGCCACTATCGCAAGCTGTGCGTGCTGCTGGTGGAGGTGGAGGAGTGGGGGCAAGTGGTCATCATCAACATGCTCACGCGCTACGCCAGGACTCAGTTCCTCGACCCCAATGCTGGCAGCAAGAAGGGCATGGCAAAAGTGAGTCAGTGTCTGAGACGCCAGTTGTTAACACATTAGCGCCGATCATACTATATATAGTAGGTGAAGTCCATTAGAAATCATTCACTTCAGTCCCATATTTTAAATGTTTCGCTGTAAAATTACATGAAAATAGTGAAAATAAGTAGTTATTTGCGCAGTATTTTGATCAGTCTGAAAATAATTTCGTCGTTAAAGGGTTAAGTGAGAGCAGTTGATGGGGAAGAAAGGTACTCGATTGGGGGATTCTGAACGCTGCAAAATACAGCTTGTAGTTGTGATGTTTATGTCTCCTAGTGGCCATACTGCCCGCTTCTGGTGACATTGTTAGAACTGTTTATAACCAATGTTTGGAGTCATAATTACTAATAGTAAGACTTTACTTTTTATTCTTTGGTGTTGAAGTGAACGCTAATTTTTTTCATTATATGAAGGTTTCAAGAGTCTTTTGTTATAGCGTAATAACGAGCGAGCAAATATTGATGTCATAAAAAGTCATGCAGAAAGAAAAATTGACTTCTTCAAATGATGTGAGAAAATGATGAGTATAGGATAAAAAAGAATGAAGTTAGTATACATTTATAGAGGATTCTGAAGGAACTCTCAGGGAAGATTAACTGAATGTAAACTTTATCTGCCCTAGGATGATTCAGATGCGAACTTCTACGAGGAGGACAATGAGAACGAAAACGACGCCGAGAGCCCTGCTATGCCCTCTCTGGACCCCGACCACAGGCTGCTGCTCCGCAACACGCGTCCTTTGCTGCAGAGTCGCAACGCTGCTGTGCGTCCTGTTGCTTTGTGTGCAGTGCCTTGGTGTACATGAGAGCTTGCTCGCTCTATCATGCATCACTTCACGCATTGCTGTATCATACTAACTCTAAGCTTATGATTAGATTAGATTAGAATGAGGCTATAGGAACGAACCTTCGGGCCCATTCATAGTACGGATAATTACTTCGATAATTATTTTTATACGCCAAGTCCCATGCCGTAATTCTAGCCGCGTCAACCATGGCGGTAGCGGGGTTCGAACCCGGGGTCTTCCCGCTCACAAGCGAGTTCGCTCACCAGTCGACCAAGCTGGTGGTATTCATGATTCATACTCTGATTCTTGAAATTCCCAACTGATAGGAAAATGGACACTAATAACGGTGGTGGTTATGCAGGTGGTGCTGGCAGTGTCACAGCTGTACCAGCACATCGCACCTCAGCAGGAGGCGACGGAGGTGGTGCGGGCGATGGTGCGTCTTATGAGAGGACACAGAGAAACTCAGGCAGTCGTGCTCTCGAACATCGCCTCCATCACCACTCAGCGCAAGGTCTCTAGTGCCTCCAGTACATACGCACTAGCGTAGGATGTGGTCAGGACTGTGCTGTGGAGTCAATGTTCTTATTGGGAAGGAAGTAATTATGGTGATTTATTTTAGAAGTGAATAGCAAAGAAGGTTAATTGTGCAAAGTCGGCGTATGAATATTGCATGGGGGTACTGTGGGTGGAGTCAATGTTATTGGGAAGGAAGTAATTATGGTGATTTATTTTAGAAGTGAATAGCTTAGAATGTTAGTTGTGCAAAATAGGTGCATGAACATTTCATGGGCATGGAATGCTAGGTGTATATGTGACATACTTTTTATTCTAGACAGAAATGTAGAATGGTGACGTTTTGTAGGAATTCAATATCCGTAACCTTTCGTACAGAACGTACGATGGCAGTTCATTTCCGAGGGTAACTGGGGAAGTTGAAAAACACTTTCATGCAAGCTATAATAGTATGAGTGTTCACACTGGCATCTTTTTAAAAGTTACATACACTACCACATAGAGAAAGCTATTAATTTTCTTGCCGGAAAGAAGTATTTGAATGAAGCTTTGATATTTTGACTTGAACTTTTAAACTTGCCGTTTAGTAGCAGCTCGCTACAATGGCGGACTATATGGTGGTGGCACCACAGTGCAAAGCTCACTAAGAATGCAGATTTCCTGTTGACACGAGCGCTAATCGTTGGTATACTAATACATTAGATGTAAAGAATATACTGGGAGTATCCTTTTCGGAATGGACTCGCCCATTTGTTGTTGCCTCTATGATTGATGGGAACTTGCTGTCGCGAGGCTTTTAACTTGTGTCTGATGGTGTTTAGCTACGAAGTTATAAGAGACAATCCGGTATACCTACGTAAAAATCCTGTATCTATCACCGTCCTGTGATTTCATTAGTATTTTAAATTCCCCATCTTTCTGCAGTGGTATCACTGAAATAGTGCAAAAGTAAACATAGAGTTGTAAAAGAATTTTTTTTCAATTCTACATTACTTATATTTTCACTGAGGAATATAACGTGTGAGTAAAATGATATAATTGAAGAGCGTGTGAAGTTTTTTCTGACATCTCTCACATTCTAGAGCTGTGTGATGTGTTGCGTGTCCTGCCAACATTTTTATGACGAGTTCACTATGAATGATCTCGAAGGGTTTCTGGTTCATGTAATCCCAAACTTGACACCGTAGTTACCCATCACTTTACTTTTCCTTCCATAATATAATCCTGCTTTGCTTATGGTAGCCCATTGTAATTACAACTGTATGTGAAGTACTGAGACAATGTTATGAGCTTACCTCAAAAAATGACCTATACGAGTATTGCAGCTTATCACAACTCCTCGGCCTGTGGGTTGCTTCCTAAGCAATGTACCGTCGTGTACTGGTGCTTACTGTCTTGTCGTAAGGCTACTTGAACGAGTGTAAATATCGGGTTGTCCGGAAAGTTCATGCTGATTAATAAGTCGAAAGATGAACTACTAAAAATCGGGACGAACTTTCCGGACAACCCAATACATATTTGTTCTTGAGCTGGAATGTAACCACATTTTGTGTTTGCAGGGCTTGTTTGAACCGCACCTGAAGAGCTTCTTTGTTCGTTCATCAGATCCTACTCATATTAAGGTCCTCAAGCTCGAGGTAAGAGCTCGCTCTCGCTGGTAATACCATCTTTTCCATAAATTTATTCTTAAAGGCGAAAGAACTTCTATTGTTAAATCCTCAGAATTGTTGCCTTGCGTATCAAAAACTTGTCAATGAAAAACTTCACTCTTTCTCACGGGAAAAGAATAGAATAAGGCAATAGGAGCGAAATGTTTGACCCATTCTTGGGTTTTGTACCTTTATGCAACTCTATTGGAACTTGTGATGATGCGTCCATTGTAGTGACTGGTGTATAACAACCATTGAATGAAGCGTGCATTATAATGATTGGTGGTGGAACACAAACACTGAATGAAGCATGCATTGTTATGATTGGTGTAACACAAGCAGTAATTAAAGCGTGCATTGTAATTATTGAATTTTATACTTAAATACGTTCGTATTTAAATTGGAGCTCAACCTTATGCGATAACTTAGACCTACATATATTGATGTATTTTTCAGAGCAGTAATTTATTTCTAGAGATTAACCAGTGCAGAGGCGAGAAATAGGTATAGGATCTGAACAGGTCTCTTGATGCAGATAGAGCTACTGAAATTTGGTGTGTGCAGGTGCTCACGAACCTGGCGACTGAGAGCAACATCTCTGTGATCCTGCGCGAGTTTCAGACATACCTTGGCTCTCCAGACAAGCAGTTCGTTGCTGCCACCATCCAGGCAATCGGCAGGTACTGCCTAGCTCACTGGACTCTCTTCTTACTTGGCAATGTGACTGCTTTTTGGGTGGCGGGACTTCATGTTTGTAAAATGTCGTGTTTGTAAAACGTTGTGTTCATAAAATGTCATATTCTTAAAATATCATGTTCGCTAAATGTCATGTTCTTAAAACGTCATGTACGTTAAACGCTGTATTCGTTAAACGTCATGTTCGTAAATTTTCATATATATAAAACGTCATATTCATAAAATATGTTAATAAGTGTCATGGTCGTAAATTTCAACGTTTTTAAGTGACGTAAACATCCGGTTTATAGTGTGGTATACCTGTGATAACAATGCTTGCTTTAACATGTGCAGTAAATTTCTTTGTTAGTACTGGTCATAGAAAACGACGCTGTCTAATTATAAGAAAACAATTAGTTAATCTAGTGTTCCCACACTATTATTTAAATTGCAAACATATCTCGAGGAAATAATGAATGAAATTTATACGCTGTAATTGGAACACTACTGCATCTCCTGCAGTCGTGTTTCGGAGGTAGTAAGTAAGGAAGGAAGGATAAATTTTGTCCCACATCTTCTAGTCGCACGATTACTATTTCAAATATTCAACATATGAAATTGTGAAAAAGGCTTCCATACCATCGAATTAAGAGTGTATAGGAAGGTTACGTAAATGGTGTATAGGGATCATTGTGTTATAGACTGAGGTGTTGAGTGTGTGTGCAGGTGCGCGTCTAGCATCAGCAGTGTGACTGACTCTTGTCTCAGTGGCTTGGTGACGCTGCTGTCTCACAGAGACGAGTGTGTCGTAGGCGAGAGTGTGGTGGTGGTCAGGAAGCTGCTGCAGACGGAGGCCGTGCCGCACAAGGACATCATCAAGTTAGTACGGGGGAAAGCACTGTATTCAAACTCATGGACGAATTTATCATTCGTGTTACATGAGTCACTGTGTAAATTCGCAGCGGAGTTCCTTAATAGATGACTGCTTTAGTTGTGCTGGTTCTAAAGTTACATAGTTGTCAGCTATTGGATTTAAACAGCTCAGTTTACCCATGCTGTAGCAGGCCAGCTATTTAAATCTTGATCACGGTCTAGTCTTTGAATTTGAAGGCCTGTTTTCTTTGATCGTGTCAGGTTTCTGCTGACTAAGGGAGTAGAGCTGTAGGCTATCATGGCCTGCACGTCATCGCTGACAACATTCGCTATGCAAGGGATATTCCTTACCTTGATTTTTAGAACGCATATTATTTACCTACAGCATAAACACTTTGTTCCGTTCTAACCATTTCATTCATTAGTTCGTTAATTTTACTTTTATGGTGTGGCTTAGTGGGTAGAGGAGATGACTAAGAGATCAACTCACGTGAGTGTGGAGTTTGAGTTCTCGTGTTAGCTGACGATCATTTCACGAGTGGTATAAATTTACCTTTAGTTTCATGAATTCTCTTTGATTACGTAATTATTCCTGCAGACACATGGCTCGTCTTCTACCGTCGATCCGCATCGCAACTGCCAGGGCCAGCATCCTGTGGCTGCTGGGGGAACACTGTGAGAAGGTGCCCAACATCGCGCCTGACGTCCTTAGGACCTGCGCCAAGTCCTTCTGCTCAGAGGTCACTGGCGACATTGAGTCATGCAACTGGCTCGTAAACTAGTTCTTGCTTTTCATTTAGTTCTGACTCTTAAAACAGTGGTTTTTGCACTGATTTTTGCTCATAAATTAATTGTTTTTGCTAATTCATGCTCGTAAACCAGTTGGTTTTACACTAGTTCTTGCTTCTAAGTCAGTTCTTCTCGCACTAGTAAGGAAAGCTGATAGAACTAAAACTCATGCACAAGTTCTTACTTTCAGTTCTTATGACTTTGTTAGGCTGTGATTTTGTAGTTCTTGCACTTTCGTTATGTCTTGTGTATGCTATCTCTAGAAGCACGGTTCATGTTGTTATTGTGTGTTTCTCAAATTTTTGTGCTAATTTGTTTTGGAAAACCACCCATGTGCGATGAGGAGATGCTCTCGTTTTCAGACAGAGCTGTGGCATTAATAAGTCACTGTGCAAAATGACGTCCAGGTTTACTGCCAGGGACCATCATGCTCACATAATCTCAGTAGATTTATCTATTCGGGTACAACTTCTGGGAAACTAAGAAGAAAGCCAACTCAGCGTGAGAGTCATGATACCTGCGACGGAAGTTCAAATTTTTAAAATTCCCGACAAAATGACGCAATGAAGTCAAAGAGATGGCAGTTGCGATTTAAGTCAAATTGCCTGTCGTTTAAGGACGATTAGAACTCGTAAAACTATCAAAACACGAAAATGTTGATTATCTGGATCAAGTTCAACGCGTAGTGCCTCAGAATCATTTAGTTCACCAGCTTGGTGAACTAAATGATTAGTGCCTCATCACCAGCTTGGTCGACATCACCAGCTTGGTCGACTGGTGAGCGAATCTGCTTGCGAGCGGAAAGACCCGGGTTCGAATTCCGCTGCCGACATGGTTGACGCGGCTAGAAATACGGCATGGGACTTGGGTAAACAACCGAATAATTAACGAAGTAATTATCCGACCCAAGAATGGGCCACAAGGTTCGTTCCTATAGCCTCATTCTATTCTATTCTATTCTATTCTATTCTAGTTACTATCGAGGAAGTTGTAAAATTGTCAGTGTAATTTTGAACTATTCGCAAGCATGCCAGCGTGTGTTGCTGGAATTGGTCTTCGCCAATTTTAAAGATTTAGCGAATCAAACCCACTAAGGACATCGAAAAATTTAATTTTTTGCTTGAACTTTCGGTTGCAGGAAGACAGCGTGAAACTGCAAATTCTAACGCTGGCTACTAAGCTGCAGCTGAGCAGCCCGCACGAGACGGTGCTGCTGTGCCAGTACGTGTACAACTTGGCTAAGTACGATGCCAACTACGACATCAGGGACAGGGCTCGGCTGCTAAGAGCAGTCGTACTGCCCCCAGTTAACGCTGGCGACGCGCCCTCCACTCTCACTGCTAACGCCAGGAACCTCTTCATGGCTTACAAGCCCCCGCCGCAGCACCAGTCGACCTTTAAAGGTGAGCTTCAAGCGCTAGGTTTCAGTACTCCACTCGAGAGTGAGGTTCGAATACTTCTATGTATTGTACAGATAATAAATTGTGTGATACTGAGATACGTGCTTGTGCTTCTCAAAATACTAGCAACAAGAAGGCAACATGCAATTGTGTTTTTCCACTTTCTGTTGATGAAAAATTTCTATTACTACGATAATTGGATTTTTCCTTGCTTAGAAAGATCCCAGTTCCTTTTGTTTGTGTTGACTCTCAACAAGGTATGGAGGTTTCAATCTACGACTGGAAACTTCTAGAGAACAGGAACGAGCTCTTAGGTCCATTCTTAGGCTGCTACTCAAGTCCTATGACGTCAGCTACCCAAGTCTCATGCCAACTACTTGGCTGTCACTATCTAGGAAAGATCCCTTTATTTTAAGGAAGTAACTAAATAGTAACGTGATTACTATTTAGTTTTCTCAATATTCTGTGTGCGTATTCACCTAGGGATTTGAGTTCACTGAAGCAATAATATGCGTTGCCATTCACCTAGGGCTTATTCGTTTGCTCAAAAATAGTATCTCCACGCCACATAGGTGATAATGCTGAACACAACGAGTTCTTAAAGCACTAATTTCTTCCTAAAATTGATATTTTTTCAACTTGTTTTGACGAGTAATACTGACGTATTCTTGTGACAGACCGAGAGCAGTTTCAGCTGGGCACGTTGAGCCACTTCATCAACGCCCGGGCATCAGGCTACAAGGACCTGCCTGACTTCCCTGAGGTGGCCCCGGACACGACCGTGCGCTCTGTGCCGGGCTTCTCGGACGCCAGCCCCAAGCGCAAGGTGGAGAAAAAGTCCAAATCAGCCAAGAAGTTCTATTCGTCTGGAAGTGAAGGAAGCGAAGAGGCGAGTGAAAATAGCTCTGAAGATGAAAGTGACAGCGACAAGGTACCGGATGAAGAGTCCAAGGATGGAAGTGAGAGCAGTGACAGTGAGTCCAGCGAGGAATCGGACAGTGACAGTGACAGTGATGATGACGAAGAAGAGTCATCAGACGAGAGTGAAGAAGAGTCCAGCTCTTCAGAAGAAGAGAGCAGTGATGCAGAAGAGCAGCCCAACAATGCTGTGAAAAAGACCTCACCAGCTGTCGCTAAAAAATCGCCACCATCTGTTCCCAAAGCTGAGAAGTCAACCAAATCTCCTGTGAAGAGCAACTTGGACTTGCTCCTGGGATTGGATGAAATTCCTCCGTCTTTGGGCACTCCCATGCTTACTCCTTCAATGGGGGGATTTTTGCCTATTGGGGAGGACGCTTCCAGTGGAGGTGGTAGTTTCTTGGGGCCCGTTGCTGCAGCAGTGGTGCCAGGCTACAGCTGTGAGGTGCTCAACAGAGTCACTGGGGGAGGCTTGAGCATCACGGCCACCTTCACGCGCTCACCTCATCTCTACTGTCCCAAGATGGCTGCTGTGCAGCTGACCTTCACGAACTCCTCTGAAGAGACCATCCACAGCATCAGCATGAACTCAACCAACTCTAAAGCATTCCATCCCTTCCCTAGCATCAGCAATCTCGCCACCGGCGCCACTGCGCATGCCACTGTAGGTACGGTCACGCTAGGAGTCGATGCCGCTTCCAATTTGCGTTGTACTTTTATCTGCTTCCGTATGTGTTTACTAGTTTTCATGACTGCCTTTGAAATTGTTCAATCATTTACCGTATTTGATGGCCTGTAAGACTCGACGACGACGTACTGAGCGTAAGCTGGGTTAGTGAGCGTCAGAGAGAAGATTAGCCTAGGCCTACGGGAGATATCAAACATCACCTGCGATGTATAAGACGCAGGGTGATGTTTTGAGCCAAAATTTGGGAAAAAAAGTGCGTTCTACATGTCGTCAAATACGGTACTTAAATATGGGTTGGATGAACCCATTTAGTTTTGTCAACATATATGACCAACCAATACGAGTTCAACGCTTTGAGTTGCTCATTGAAGGGCCAGAAATTCAAATTTTGGTAAAAATTGTTTTCAAATGATGATGAAGAAATGATGTACCTCGCCATAGTCCCCTCCCATTGGTGGGTGCCCAAATTTGAGTCAGATCGCCCACGCCAATCCTTAAGCACTGGCTCTCAGATACTGGGCAGTCTGGGGTCAGAGAGCATTAAATTTAGCATTCACTATTGCATGGTAATCACACGGCTTATGATTTCGGTATTATACAGTAGAAATAGAGAAGTTGCAGCGACAAAGTAATAACTGCCTTAGGATTAAGTAATTGTGGAAGCTGAACCTTATTTGCGGCTGCTGCTAAAAATCAAGGTATAATCATGTTGTTTGAAAAAAATACCAAGCTTCTAAGCTTACCAACCTTATCACTACAGGGATAGACTTCATGGACAGTTCGCAAGCGGCCACTATGTCCATCTCTGCAGACGGGTTGTCTAACTCTCTTACCATCACTCCACGCTTCGGCGAGCTGGTCAGACCTCTCCGTATGGATGAGCCTACTTTCCTGCGTCATCAGGTATTTTCTTGTTTTATTTCTACGTCTCTTGAAATGTGGTTGTCGACGGCTGCATCTCGCTCAAGGTATAATCCATGATTCCTTCGTCGCTGTTGTGATTCCTTGGGCTCTGTTTGTGCCACCAAACTTGCTGTTTACAAGTATGTGCCCACTCCCTATCATCAGATCAAAGCTATAACTATGATAATCTGGTCATGTTTTTGGGCTGCCATGTCCGAGTATGGTTCGATGCTACGAGTTTCTATGTAGGAGGACCCTGGTAGGGAGAACAGTGGTCAGTGTGAGTCGTCGTATCTAAAGTTGTGATGGTAAATGCCAGCAACGACTGCGTACAAGCCCTTACATTCATAGGAATAAACACACGCTTCAGCATATCGTGGTCGTGATGTGAGGGACGGTGAGTTATTCAGCGTTATCCTGAGGGACAACGACGATAATAGCAGTCAACTGTCAGGATCTGCTGCAGGCTTCGGTTTTCTGCTGTGAATTTCTTTGTTTCGTATTTTTTTGTTTAGGTTTTTGATCATGTAGTTTGCCTGTGACCTACTGCATCATGGTCTGTTTGGCTGTTATGTGATCTGTCCATGTTATTCACTTTTTTGTTTCTCGTACATCGTAATTCAAGTAATTGCACTTTTATAACGTAGGGCATGAAACAATTTGACCTATTCAAGATAACAGCATTTAATGAACTATCTTTCATCTTAATTTTAACAACTTAGCCATCTACTGTCTCCTGTTTTTGATGTTCCTACCGCCTTCTCACATTAATTTAACAATCGTTAAAGAACAATCCCATTTCCAGGGCGCCCTGCGAGGCATGCACGAGCAGACCAAATCTGGCATCGTCCTTGCTGAAGGCACGAGTATGTCTTCCCTCCCCACTGCTCTGCTGACGTGCGCCAACCTCTGGCAGCTGCCCCATGAACTCTCCATCAGGTGAGCGGCACGTCGCTCAATTCTTTTGCTGCTGTGGCTTCTAGGTGACCGTGTATTAGGTTGTTACAAAAATAATGGCCGCTCGAAGGTCTGAAAGGCTTCTGAAATCGGCCATTATTTTTGTAACAACCTAATAGGTGGAGGTCATCATCTGACTGGAGTGTTCACGTGTAGGTTCGATTCTTCGCTGACCATTTGCACTAGTTCTTACAAGTTTTCGAGAGTGAAAAAATTAAAATTCGCGAGTTTTTGCCTTGCTGATCGGAAATATAGGTGTACTAGATTGTTCCTGGGGAAATTCCTCGATTTAGATTTGAGTGATACATTTATACCCGTTGTAATTTCAGTTCAATAATTTTTCTTCAGTAATATATAGGAAGTAATGGGACGGACACACACACATACGGAGAGAGAGAGATGGAAATTAAATAGTCCACTATATATGTAGATTCGTAAGATTTTAAATGTCAATTTCTGCACCTGTGCAGCAAATTATACATAAATTAGTAGCCTCCAAGTGTCTCTGCGGCATACAATGTTGTTCTGTGTCTCTTTAAAGACTTCTGCATACCATGTGGATGCTATCATTTTGTTCGATCGTGGTATGGATTCCCGACCGTGCCCCACACATAATAATCCGTGGTATTGCAATCTGTAAGTTGGGAGCATAGTGTTAGAGCTTGTGAGGTTAAATACATTCTCCTAAGCTGCTTTTGGTGTTGTCGGATGTGTGGTATGAAGCAGCATCTTGCTGCAGCACGTATGGTTGACATCACTATGGTTGCTACAGTAACCAGCAGCTTCACAAACCCAGCGAATGTGAGTCGTAAACCCTAGTAAAGTCTTATAAAATTCAATTACTGAGAGAATTGAGTGTGTGAGAGCGGTAATAACACCTGGTGTTCTTTTCCCTGTTAGCAATAGCCTTCAATTCTCCACCTGCCACATGACATCAAAGCTTTTAAGGCTAGTCGTTTTTGAAAATAATAAATTTTCCTTATTTTTCTCTTGAAAGCTACCCATTTTCAGTATAAACGGAAAAACCGCCTGCGTTTCTCAAGTTTCGTTATTTAAAGATAAATTAATAATTACGATCCTTAAAATCAATCGAAACAACAAGTTTCACATTACGTTTATTTTTCTAGCAGAGAAACTGCATTGTGTTTCTTGAACTGTCAATTTTGTCATCTCTAGCTGACTTAATTATCTCTTCAACCCACAGCTTTTGTGTCAATGGGTTCTTCGACGACGTATAAATTTTGTGCTAATTCATTGAAACCAGACTATGTTATTTACGAACAAACAAATCTTCGTGGACCTAAATCCTGTTTATTTTTAAAGTTTCACCTACGTTAATGGTGATACTATCCAGTCCACTTCCCTGGATTACTCAAAGACCAGAGCTTGCATTGCCTTTTGGAGACCCGCAGGCTAGCTGGACACTGAACAAAATTTTCATTTCCAGTAAATTGAAAAAAAAATTATTTTACTACAAAAAAATTTTGTTTTGTGGCTTGGTAGGCCTTGCTACTCGTTCTATTTTTCGTTCCCTGGTGTAGAGGCCAGCGTTCCGTGCAACCGACCTCCTGTGTGAATGTCTTTGATTGTGTCACTTTATTCTTCAACTTCTCTTGTTGAGGTAGTCCTTAGTACTGATCAAATACTCTTCTAATAGATACGGTGGTTAGAGTCCCATGCTATATATAATAATATATAGACTCCAGTTATAAATTATGGTTGATTATGGATGTAGGAATTTGATTGTAGATGCGCAGTTGTAATTATCGATGCATGGACGTACTTATTGAGGTACGATTGTAATTATTGATGTGCAAATATAATTATTATTGCTTACGTATAATCATTGATACACGAGTGTCATTATTGATGTACGGATGTAATTATTGAATTACGAATGTAGTTATTAATGTATGAAAGTAATTATTAATATTCTAATACAATTATTGATGCACAAATGCAATATTGAAATGTAATTATTGTTGTGTGCAGGTTATGTGGGGAAACTCTGAGTGGAGGCAGCGTGGTGCTGGTGGTGGTGACTGTGGCTGATGGTGGTACAGCGAGCCTCGCTGTGCACTGCGACAAACTCACTGTGGCTTCTATGCTCCTCAAGGAGCTAACGGCCGCCATGCTCTCCAAACCTTAAACCCCTCAATTTTATTACTTCTGATATTTATTGAAAAGTCGTGTGTTTTCGGTGGTTAAGGTTGCGATAAAATATTGCGATCATTTCCTTTATAACTGGTATTTAGCCCAACATTTTTTTCTGATGAAGCAGTTGCTATCGTATGAGAAAAATGTTTGAAAAGTTGACTGCAGTAATCGTGTCCGCCGTGTCATTTCAAGTGGGATACCAGATTAGTTTGAAACTGAGCAATTTAGTTTGTCCTAACCTGGGGCGCTAGGCTATGAAATTATGTAGGCAGTAAGACATGATCCTTTTGTTATGTTTAATATACTCATTTCGTATTTGAAAATTTAGTGTTGAGTTAACTAGGTATCTCTGCATACATTGTTTCAGAGCACGAGATACAGTATATTGGGGGATTTGTATTCATCTTTTCTGCGTGTTGTTCATTTCTAGCATTCTGGCATTCACATATTTTGATTCCAATGATATGATAATTCTGAAGAGTTTAATATATAGGTTTCTACGGAAAATATATCTCCATTAAGCATGTATATTCTGGAAGCAAAGCTGCTTTGCTTCACTTTGAACATGATTCCACCATCTGAATTTCTTAGGTTCAAATACATACATTCCTGCAAGTGGAGTAAGTTACAGTAAGCTAAAAGTAACTTTTGACATTATGATTGCATATGACTATAATACAAAAAATATACAATAAAAATCTGACAAGATCAGTTTTTCGGAGGAAAGAATCCGGAGTGGCTTGATGAAAGCTGCAGAAATTATTCTACAACGTCGACATTGATGAACATGATAAATATGTCTTCTACCTCGTTAATCCTGTTACAGTAATCCCGTAATATGGCATTTGAATTGTTATTGCACCTCAAAAAGCAAACAAGATGTACTGGGTTGCTCTGTACATTTTACTAACAAAAGACTGTTACAAATATAATGAAAATATCGTGTAAATTCGTTAATTTGTTAGTGTTGAATAGCATTGAGTTATGTCTAAAATATTCGTAAGGAATTAATAGTGCTTGCAATCGAAAATATTGTCTAAATTACCTATAGATTTGCCATGAAGTTTTTTGTTATTATGGTAGAAGCTTGAGATATTCAACTTCCTTATCGCGTGCGTGATGTGTAGAGCCTGTGGAACTGCTCCCCTTCTGTGTGCGTGCGTTAATTTGTGACACAAAACCTCTCTCCTACAGGACATAAATGTGAAGTCTTCACCTCATGCATTCCGTGTGATAAGTTTTATAGAATGAGTGAGGCTATAGGAACGAACCTTCGGGCCCATTCTTGGGTCGGATAATTACTTCGATAACTATTCGGTTACTCAAGTCCCATGCCGTAATTCTAGCCGCGTCAACAATGGCGGCAGCGGGATTCGAACCTGGGTCTTCCCGCTCGAAAGCGGATTCGCTCACCAGTCGACCAAGCTGGTGGTGGAGGTTGCCGATAATTGCGTCAGTTTTTCCCATTTTTCATTGAGGATGGAATGCGGTAATAATAACTGTTTGAATCTCAGTGCATTTATATTGTCTTACTCGAAACTTGCAGTGTGATGTCCTTTTTGTTCTAGTTTTATAATATTCCTGGTTTTGTGCTTATTTCTTATAAATAAAGCTGCTTCACATTTCAAGTGAATCGTTATGTTTAGCAATGTTCTATTTTAGTTGTGGTCAGCTGCATGTGTTATTACTTTGCTTCTTATATTTATTTACGTTTTAAACAAAAATGAACATAAATTTGGTCTGTCGTAGTGTACTTTTGTACAGGTGATGGCAGTCGTTAATGGTTTGACTCCGATTTTCTTCAGCCATTAAAATCATTGCCAGAATCCCATGTTTATGAACAACATAAGAGTCGCAGGTAAGCAAACTGCTTATGGCATACCCTCATTTGCTCGTATCAAATTTTCAGCCATTTCAAGTCCAGTTATTTCTCTCGGTTTTAGTGAATTGATGAATATCTTCAGCGAGGTTACGAGTAAAATGCCTGTGGCCTGCACTTAATTCTCTGGATATAACCTGTGCTTGGCTGTCGTGTCTGAATTCTTCCGCATAATTTCACAGCGCAGAGGCACGTGATAATAAGCAGTTCCTCAAAGTTACTGAAGCTGTGATTCATCACTTTGATTTTCATTGAAGAATTATATTTTTGCAGATCTTTCTCAGCTATTAAGCGTATGGTAAAATGAGCTAAAACGTGTAACGTTCACTCGTTTAGTTTCACGTCTTCAATCTAATTTGGCATAACTTAATGCCGTGGAAATCAGATAATGAAGACAACTCTGCAGTGAGTTAAGCTATCAAAATTATAACTTCCGTATCAAATCCTTTAATTAGTAATATTTAAAGCATCTTCTACTTGCTAGGGTTCGTAATCATAACTTGCATTGGGTTCTATTCGTGTATAGAGCAGCGAAGTTTTAATTATAGACGTGTTCTGTATAATAGTGCTTCTCAATACTGCTAGAGAGATGGGATAGAAATTAAATAAATAGAAGAAATTTACATTTTTATCACGAATGGAGTTGAACATTACACAAAAATAATTGCTCCTTAGAGAAAACCGGGCCTCGACTTCTAATGAAGTGGTTAAAATGATCTTGGCCTCTCTTCAGTAATTAGAAATTGAAGTCAAACCATTGCGTAGCCGCAGCAGTTATTAAGGAATACCTACAACGAGATTTACACGCCAATTCTGTTTTATTTTAAACCTGATATAAACAATCGAGTTTGGCGGAGTTTGGTTAGGGAACGTAGAACGCACGAGGAAATATATCTATATTTAATCCATCTGTAAAAAGGATTTAGGAGCATTTGCTCATATCTGATAATCAACGGTCTAAACTATGCAATAAGTATAAAATTGAACATATTTATTAAAAAAACGAATTCAGTACTGAAGCACTAAATAACCGATACAATCTTTTAATATGAATGGAGTGAAGTTCTTTACTATTATGAGCACAGGTTCTACGCACTAACGAATTACCTAACAAAGAAGTCAACATCGCTAGACAATACAACACCTCAACACTTCGTTTTACCACTCCCCACAACACACTATCACTTCTTCATGATCGATCAGCACAACACGTAGAGCACAGATCACCAACAAAATACATCAAAGATTGTCACTAACTTCGCACCAGGCGCTCGCCTCAACACCCACGTGACTTGCGTTGTCCTTAATCCCCGCGTATAACCAACTTTCTAAGAATTTGCTGTAAGTAATAGGTGAACGGTGGTTGATATCTCGACTAATGGGACAGCAAGGGTTAAAGCACAGACCTATTCATTCGCAGCTTGTGCGAAATGTTGAACGACAAAATATTCTTGAAAGTGGCGTACTAAATCCTACTAGATGTACATGAGACAAAGTAGAGCGAAAGTTTTTTTTTTAACTAAAAGAACAGAATTGCTTGCTAGTTTTTACAATTTAAACATCCGGTTTCACAGAATTCCAAAACAACCTAATTTCTCTCAAAAATAAGTGTGATTATCTTTGAAATACGAAATTTCTTTCTAATGTCACGGTTACACAGGGCGAGTTGATATCGGACTTCGGGAGGCCAAGTAAAGTAAGAAGCTACCTACCTGCTCACGAGTGGTTGTCTTGTCAGTACACACTTTTCGACTGCTAAAACGATAAGAATCTACGAATTGTATCTAATGAAATTCACCAAATGATAAATTACAATAAATCGATGTATCACCGAGTGCATGAATTCATTGAACATGCGGAGAAAATAAAACAGGCTTTAAGAATAGACCAACAAATATTAAGTTAGTTGCGATTGGACGAGATCTACGGTAAACTAACAAAAATTGAGCATTTCTTCACTTCAAACGCATAAGAGAGGAAACAACCTGTTCTCCACTGCTAAAACAATCACCACGTGACGTATTAACCACAAACAACAAAAATGTGCAAGAAAATATGACCTAGAGAAATACTCAAATTGGCTAATAATTTTCAAGTACAAATTCTACGGACCTCATTCATATACTCTACTTTGGCATTTAACAAACAGCTACAAAAATGGTAATTACGTTCGCACATACAGCAGGTTTATGCTGAAATGTTTGCTTCACTGAAATAAGTTTCAATATAATTTTAAACAGACCACGATTTGATACAGACCTATCCTTTAGCTCAAAACAGAACACACGCTTGATTCCTACAGAGATGAGCCGTAAAAAATTTACGAACTGTAACTTTTTAGTATCTAGAATACATGATAAAATTGACCCACATGGATTAGAAGTACACAGAGACGGATAAAAATACTATGATCCATAAAAAAAGTGTTCCCAGGTGAACCTAAGACTCGAAAGTTCAGTACAGATCAAAACTGAACATTCTTTACGGCCTCTTTAGAGTCCCGGCCAGTCACATTGCAACGAACAGAACTTGGCCATGGCAGTTGTCCGGCATGAACGTACTGATGCGAGTGAGCACGAAGCGATGGCACGGGTCTCAGAGCTCATCGTGTTCGAGCTTCTCTGTAACAAACTTGGCCATTCCTTCCGCAGAGCGACTTCCTCCATACGTGCTCTCCAGCTTACCGTCCCTGTACAGCACCAGCGTCGGGAACCCTTTCACCTGAAATGTGCAACAATTAATCTCACGTTCGATTATTATTATATTCCTAGTTAACCACTGCAGCCACAACAAAAGCGATCTCAGCAGTGATACCCGGTATCAGCAGATAGTCATTAAGTTTTAGAGTCACGTTTTAGAGGAAATGGGATCTCATGTTCGTAATTGATTTATCCTTACTACCACAGACCACTAATTAGGTATGGTAAAGAAATAAAATGTGTGGCTACTACACAAGTCCAATCGCACGTGCATTTCTCAGTATATATTGAACAAATAAGAGTCAAATCTAAATTATTTTCATTACTGAAGCAAGTGTTCGAGAGAAATAAAAAAGTTTCATTAAATGAAGACGAGGCCTCAGGTTTATCAAAAGGATGATATGTATTTCATGTCCAAGAAAAGACGGTTGATTTAACCAGCGCAGCATGAAGAGAAAGTAAGAGTTTCGCTGTTTTATAGAAATTTTTTCCCAGGGAAATAGCAAACCACCACACACTATTGCCTTATTCTATTCTAAACTCTAGTTGAAGAAAAATCTTTTAACTTTTTCGCTACCGTTGGGTTAATATGTCCCCAAACAACCTTTAAAAACCATTCCTTTTAGTCCCACATTCAAAATTACATGGAGATTAGTAAAGATAAGTGGTAATTTACGCAATATTTTGACCAGTATGAAAATAATTTGGTCATGAAAGGGTTAATGGTCAGTATAAAATCTTGAAATAGCGACAGAAGAGTTCCCTTACATTTTGCTCGGAGCAGAGTTCCTTGTTCGGAGGCACAGTGCAATCCACCTCAGCAATGGTCACGGCCTCGTGATTCGTGAACTTTCTGCCCAGCTCTTCATACGCGCCTGCCATCTTTTTGCAATGTCCACACCTGCACACCGAACAATTTCCTTACATCCTTATCCTCCATTTTATACAGTCACTCTGAATTACGCAAGGAGACAAAGCCCATTCTGTCCAAGAACTGTCGTGCGTAATGCAGTGTTGCCTGGCATTTCCAGCTAGAGAAGTTAATGGAGACTCGTTCACTAGGGAGCCTCCACACCCTAGATACACTGCGCTGCAATGTGCAGCTAAACACAGCTATCATTTGAATTATTATCAAAATCTTCTCAAGTTCACGAAATTTTGTGATGAAGAGTATAATAAATTCTGGGAGCAAATACAAGGAACATGAGTCTTGAAATCCCTTAATTCTCGACTTTTGTTCCAATGAATTCACCGCATAGTTAATACAGTTATTCCTTCAGTATTCCGTCACACTTGTTTCAAGTCGCGGACTAGGTGTACAGCTGTAAATGTGAAAGAAGTCCTTAACGTCACGATAATGAGGCACTGTGTGACGGGCGTCTGACAGCATGGGACTTTGATAGCAACTCAAAAATGGACCACTCGGCCCGTTCCAGATGTCATATCTTATTTACAGCATAGTGCCCTTAGAAGTTTTTGGTGTGATACGGATCAGAGCCGGGGGAATTATTTAAACCTTCCAGGAGCAGGACTTAGATGAGGCCAATTTTTACAAAAGCAAGAAAGAAAATTCCCGGCCTCCTTTTGACTACAGCAATTCAAGCGAACAGTCAACTCAGCTCAAAATTGAGTGTACACAGCAGCTATAGGACCGAAGATCCAAGTACATGAAGCTCCTTTCCGTCAGGTAGTCGCGAGAACGATTTCAAAATTACAATGGTGAACTATCTTAGGTGGAGGTTCAAAACTCACCAGGGTGCAAAGAACTTGACTAGAGTGACTCCTTTCTCGATGCTGGCATGGAAAGTCTCATCAGACAGACTGAGCACTGCAGAAACCACCTCCGGCGGTGACGGGGTGCTGTCGCTGCCAGCTGCTCACGAACAGATTTCGTAACAATTAAATACAAAACTAAGACATTGATTCCTGTACCGAAGAAATTCATGAATCATATAAGCAGTTATATTATTAGCATTGTACCGCCTTATCATTGCTCTAACTATCGGAGAAATTAATCATCCATTCTATTTGTACTGCTCAACACACCTTCGTCGCTCTTAGGAGCCTCGACAGGCTTGCTAGGTTTCTGCGCTTGCTCCAAGGCAAAGGTGCGCATCGCGTCCAGACTGCGGTCTCCAGCGTACCGCTCTCCCACCTACAAAGTAAGATTATTATTGTTATTATATCCTTAGTTGAATCACCGCAGCCACAACCTACAAAATGAGAGTCTTGTGTCACTTGATGAGCCACAAGAAGTGATGAATTACTTAAACGTTTCCAGTATACTTGCCAACAAAGCCCATGCACAATAGACTCCTTAAAAAATCACTGGATATAATACGGTTAAAAATGATGCGTGACACAGAAACACGACCTCTTTCATATAGATTAGGTTCAAAATAATAGAAAAACAGGGCAAGACGTACATCACGTACTAACAAGCAGAAAAGTTCGTCAAGGATTCGTTACATAATCAATAAACTAGTTATAGGTGAGTTAATCAGAAAGAAATCCTTTTACTTACAAATGTTCGATTTATTTTTCTGACTTTGCCCATTTTACATGCATAACTTGTAATTGTAACTGAAATTGCTGCGAATCAATCCTTACGACCATACGTGAGTCCTACCTCAGTTTTGAGGATGAAGATGAAGTGGTAAAACAGAAAATTGGTTGGTAACAATGAGTAAACCTGTGCAAAATTGTAAGATATAAATTGATTTTAGACCAGGACCGATAAAGAAGATATGTAACTAACGTTCCTAAAACACAGCAATATATTTGCTACATTATACATCAAGCAATGACAATGTATCAGAAATAGAAAAAATGTAGTGAAAATAATTCATCAGAGGCAAAAATTTACATTGAGCAAAACGACTTATAAAACTTGACGAAGAAAAAAGTAAGCAAATACCCTGAACAAAATAAAAACTTACAAACCCGTACAATTAATGCTCAAACATGATCAAAGAAGCTGGAACTCATTTAGACGAGTTAAGGTTAATAATTTGGTGAAACTCACCACAGAAGCCCATGTCTCCTACCTCCAAGCAAATATGCTTTCCATTTGAAGTGCACTGCAAAAAACAACAAAGAGTTTATAGGAAGCAGCGATGAGAGACATACCTGTTCCCCATCAGTGAACCAGAGCAGCGTAGGGTAGCCCTTGACGGCGTGCTTGCTACACACTTCCTTGTGTTCTGTGCAGTCCAACTTGCCGATGCTGATCTGAGGCTCTTCTCTGAACGCCTCTGCTAGCTCCTCCCACACTGGCGCCAGACGCTGCAACAAGGTCAAACTCAGTTTAGCATTCATCAAAGTTGACGTTGCAATTCGGTAGAGGTCAGTTCACCATTCATTAAAGTCTATTCAAATACACAGCAAAGGTCAGTTCACTATTCATTAAAGTCTATTCAAACACACAGCAAAGGCCAGTTCACCATTCATTAAAGTCGACGCTGCAACACGGCCAAAAGTCAGTTCACCATTCATTAAAGTCAACGTTACAACCAATAAAGATCATTTCACCATTTATCTAAACAGACACTGCAAAAGTCAGTTCACCATTCATCAAAGTCAACGCTGCAACACGGCAAAAATCAACTCAGCAGTAAATCAAAACTAATAACGTATACTGTCAATAAACGTACAACATCCACGACTCCCAGCACCTCAAAACATCAGGAGACTGATAAGAGCGCTGTACCTGACAGTGTCCACACCACGGGGCGAAGAACTTCACGAAGTGATGACCTTTTGCAATGTTCTTCTCGAAGGTGTCAGCCGTGTGGATAACGAGACTGGAGCCCTGCTCCACATCCTGCACAGATACTTTCTTGTATGCACGAATTCAACTCACAAAGAACATACTATTTAGATTTTAAATTGTGCTACAACACTTCCACATTTGCAAATTTCAGAACCCTAACTGGTAACTTGTGCTGGTTCATAAAGTACAAAAAAAGCTTGCATTAACGATACTTTGATTGATACTCTAAAGTTCTCTTTCCTCAAAGAATTTTATTACATACCTAAGAAGTAAAACCCATTACAATTTTCAGCAAGTTATTGAAGAAATTATAGTGTGTACACACACCACAAAACTATATAGAATAAAAATAAATACCTTCTGCACAGGTTTCTCTGGTTCCTTGATGAGCCCAAGTTCCTTCTTGACGTAGGTAATGAAATCAGGCAAAGAGCGAGACCCCTTGTATTTGTTGTTGTCTTGCGGCTCCTTGAAAAACTTCAGCCTGGATTGAAGTACAACGTAAGCATACAAAATTAAATGCAGTGCACAGCTAAAAAACTTCCAGATGATAAAATAATTATAGCATAAATCAAATTTATAAATAAAACCATCACCAAAGAAAATCCTAAATGAATCTGACACCTGCAATTCTAAAGAGATGGACCTCTGGATCTCTGTTAAAAGCTTAAATTTTATGATTGAATTGACTAATTTTACAATCATGTGTCATTATAAAATTTAAATTTTACTATTATAATATTAAAGTCATAATGAAAATATCAAAATTAAATTATTTATCATTGGTATTATTAAATTGAAACTTGGTGGCCTGGAACAGAAAAGAGGAAATTTATGAAGTTTAACACTGCAAGTTAGCAGAACACCTCTGAAGCCACATGTACAGATACATTCTTTACATACATTAAAACTGAATAAATTCAAGAAGAGATATCTTTAATAAAATTAATTCAAGTTAGAGGAACTGGTATTGTGCAAATCGGACAAAATAATTTCATGTAGCTCTTTCAACAAAATTAGCAGCAAGCTTGTTCAGTCTTCAAGTCACCAATGTAATTCTTTTGCACACTGACAAGTAACATACATGAACTTGCAATAGTGATGGATTAATTCCTTTGCACAATGACAAGTAATGTACATAAACTTGCAATAGTGATGGATTAATTCCTTTGCACACTGACAAGTAATGTACATGAACTTGCAATAGTGATGGATTAACTCCTTTGCACACTGACAAGTAATGTACATGAACTTGCAATAGTGATGGATTAACTCCTTTGCACACTGACAAGTACTGTACATGTACACAGAGAAGTCATAAGAGTAGAGATAAAAGTATTATTATAGTTTTCAACAGCACTTGTAAAAATGATGGGTTCTTAATTACACCAAAATACATGATATGCTCCAAAATATAAGATAACTTACTAAGCAGCATGATCTATAGAAATGGCTTGCATAGTTATTGGTAACTGAATGTACTTGAAGCAGTTATGGGTTAATAGCATAGCAAGTAGCAACGGCTTTGTGATCTCATCGCTTTGTAAAATATTCACCATCCACTAGAGGAAGGAGTAAAAAATAAAAATTAAGAATCTACATTGTGTTAATCATAGCTATGAATAAGCTCAAATACTGTCAGCCCTAAAAACATTAATTTAAATTAACTACTACAAATAACCTAACAATCCAAAAGAAGCTCCACAAAATATAAATTTACCAAATTGCAAGACAAAATCTTACGTAGGATATCCAGTGACCTGATGCTCGGAGCAGAGGGCGGTTTGCTGGGTGCAGTCCACTCTGGCAATGCCAACATTGATTGCCTCAGCCTCCTCATTGCCTGAACTGAAGCCCCCAAGCTCATCATGAAGCTCTTGCCAGACAGGGGCAAGCTTCTTGCAGTGTCCACACCTAGACAAGGGAGCAAGAGACAGACAATGAATGTAAATGTAAAGCAGGATAACATAGTATTATAAGAAGCACACAATTTTTAGGTTATTCCATAGGCCATGAGTAAAAAAATTGAAAAGTTTTCAAGAAACAATCCCCTGCTACAATTCAGGCTCCATGCTTCAATAAACTGGTCACAATGAAAGAACAAATCATATGTTTATGTATGCTATTAATAAGATGCCAATTTTCAACAAATAATTGGAAACTATCAACTAAATTTGTACTTACTAATTTTAAAATGGCTTAAAATAATAAGTCATTGCTAAGAATTTTTATATGCATGAGCAATAAAAAAGAAAATAAAATAAAATGAAACTGTACCAGGGAGCAAAGAACATGACAAAGTGGGGCTTTTCCTTGATGGCAGAAGCAAAGGTCTCTTGGGTGAGCAGCGTAGTGGAGCCCTCCTCAGTCTCTGCATCTTGAGCACCCGCATACAAAGCCACGGAGCCCAGGGCCAGCAGTGGTACCAGGTAGCAACGCATCGCAGGCAACATTTCGCTCCGATTCTGCTCACATGAAAATCCATGCATCAATAAACAACAATCAACACTAGTATTGAGATAGGAATCAAGAGGTGACAAACATGATAAACATTCTGTTTAACTGTAATGTACATTTTGTACAGTGTCCACAAACAGTGCCTTTTTTATAATGCTGTAATTTTTCAACAATTAAAACTAAAAGCTTGAAATAAATTCAGTAGCAAAGTAAATGGTAAAAAATTTTTATTTGATATCCTAGATTCAATCATAATAAATATAGAAAGCTTTGTAAATGTTCTATTCTTAATTAAGTTTTCTATCCCAAAAAAATGAAAAATAGTTTTTGAACAGCTCAAATTCATGATTAAAAATTAATCTTGAAATTTTAGGAGCACTGACCTTGCATGGATTACAAATAAAAAGTTGACTTTACTTGTTGTCTCAGAAATAGACTAACTTTCTGAAATTAATTAAGGAAGCTGACAACAACCATGAAAGTTTACTGTCAATGATCATTGAACTTCATACTTAACAAGAAAAAAGTCTGAAATGTTTTCCTTCACCACCTACAAGAACATTTTGTGTCAATTTATACCATAAAGATCCTCTTAAGTAGAGCCATATTATGAAACAAGGTATAAGAATTACACCTGGTTACAGATGAGGTAGGTTTGTGTGCTGGCTACTAGTTGGTACTACATTTACTATAAACATAATATATATTGAACATATATTTCA
>VCRD01003453.1:0-61151 GCA_006783055.1 Trinorchestia longiramus
AGAGAGAGAGAGAGAGAAAGGGAGAAAAGACGAGAGAGGAAAAGAGAGAAAGAAAAGGAGAGAGAAAGAATGGCCTTTAAAGGTGGGTCGGAGTAAATGCTTCGGAGGGAAAGGTGGAGAGGAGGAGTCTCCTCTCCAAGTATGCTTTGGAGGGAAGATGCTTTGAAAAGAAGGTGGAGAGGTGGAGGGGTATGCTTAGGAGTGAAACTGCAGAGGAGGAAAGTAGTTCGCAGCGACACATAAGTGAAGCTTTGTGACTCCTGCGCAATGCAAGTACGAACCAGGCGGGAGGGTAAGGAGGTAGCGGTCATACCTATTCAGAGATGGTCGGTCTGTCAGTAATTTAAAGATGTTGTGGAGATTTCAGGTAGAAGAACAAAGGTGGCCTTCCTTTTGTCCACAACTGTTGTTTTTCTTCTTCCTCGTCTTCTTGCGACGAGGAGAGTTATTATTGCATTTGCCACGGACATGTTTGAATTTGTTCTAACTTTGATGCCAGATGAATTTGGGATCACCATCACTTTTTATTTAACCAGTACCTTTGGGGCGCATATTAGGGCGCAGACACTTTCACAGGGGCACTTTCTTTTGCAGTAGTTCGTTTTCGCAATTATGCGTCTGGCCGATATTTTCACTGAGGTACTCAAAAATACTGCTCTCAACTGCATGAGCTTTCTTTACACATGAACAAAATAAAGTATAAATAATCCATATACATATACATAAATGAATTAGCTCAATGTGAGAGGAAGGGAGGGGGTGCGTATCCCGATTTACCCAAAGAAGCAAAGCTAGCACCTTGATGTTTTGAAACTCTTGATCGAAAATAGAATAACTTTGATCATTTTAGAATTGTGAACTTACAGGGAGGGTAGGGCAAAGGGAAAACTCTGCTCAACTGAGAGTAGTTTACTCGAGCACGAGGGTTGTTTTTTGGCCTACGTTCAGTCACTGTGTCAGATACTACATGCATTTGGGCAGATTATTATTGTATTATTGCTTAAAATTTGCCAGTATTCAAACTTTAGGTCACTTTTATTTTTCAGTTTGATGGGAAGCACATTCATGGAGATGTCAGTTTAATTTAAATGCTTGTTGGTATTGTTTTTCTGTCACATTTTGAATAATTTGAGCACCAATTCTCTGGTGCGTCTGTTCACGAGAGCGGTCGAAAGCTGTGAGAATACAACTACCTTTCCACAGGTATAGATAAATGATTCAAAATAATTTGTTGCCTAAATTAGGATACATAAACATAGAGAACACATTTTTTCAACATTAAGCTGTGGCTTAAACAGCGTGAAAATTAATGGTGATAGTAAACGCCGTTTTTCTGCTACGATTAATTTCTCATTTTGGTGACACACCGCGGCTGCCTCGATCTCCGAACCTAATTGCTCCTTACTTTGCTCTTCTGCTGATACTCGAAAGCAAAAATTTATCATGAAATGTCTAATACCTTACAATAATTGAAAGGAAAAATCATTCAGGAAATCAAAAATATAACTCCTGAGAAGTTAGATTCAATTTCACCGTTGATCACATTTTTCTTTCTCCAATAATGGAGGTTATATAAAAAATATTATATTGTATATTCAATCCCTATTTTGAACTTGAAATTATCTTCTTTCATTCGAAATTAACTTGTTCATTTTAACATGTGTATTTTTTGCCAATATTTTTTTTAATTGACTTTACGTATGGATCACTTTGTACAACTGCTTGCGTATGCAACGTTCAAACAAAAACAATGCAATTTTTTTGAAAATCGTCCGGTTCAAAATAATTTGCACTGGCACTTCATCATGGTATACATTAACCATGCATATTTTTTAGCGGCAAGTAAAGAGCTTTAGTGTAACAAATCCATCTAAAAATCATCCATAGTAACAACGATTAGACGATTTGAAATTCGGAATTTTATATGAGCGGAAAACTAACAATGCAAATAAAAAATATAATTTGCAAGACTTTTCTACTACATGACGGAGTTTAAAAATTATTGAATTTATGATTCATTTCTAAGTAACTTTCCACTGTTTCGTTAGAAAGCAGACTGGAAAACTAGCATATTTATGATTCCTATCACGGTAACGTCACAGTATTGTCATTAAGCGAGTTAGCATTTGGTTACGACCCAATTAAAAGCTGATATTTTTCATGTTTCATTCACACATTGGCTCTCACATTCATCTTCGTTGATATCATTTTCCATCCAATATCTTCAGCAGGAGTCAACACAATTTCTGATGTAGGTGTAAAAAAATTGCCAGGAGCCTTTTTTATTTCCGAATTAATGAAGTGAGTAATGACAGTCCATGAATGTTATTATAAAAGCTAGTTGAACCGTGTAACTGCAGAAAAAGTGTTATTTTTTTGTAATGCAACAATTTTTTTATCTTTTAAAGCTATAAGATTGAGGTGAGTTACGATGGAAGAAACGATAATTTCCCAATTTCAAAGCGGCTTTCGAACCAAACAGCACTGTTAACATTCAACTAGGAATATTTAAGGATAAGCAACGTATAATAGAGGTGCAATTTAAATAAACAAACGAGACAATTGAAGGCTGTCTCATAGTTAGGGCTGACAACATTTACTGGCGCTTTAATTTTCTAACAATTAACAAGTTCGAATATATAACGATAACATAACATTGGCATTGAAATTTAACCTTAGAAACATCATTGGTAGAATTTTAAATGGCATTTATAAACCGACCTGCTTCATCAGAGAATGAAAAACTTGCCATTGGAGTTGTAAAAACTAAAATATAATTCTTAATGTACAGAAATGGTTTGATATGTTTCTAGTTTTTTCCAATATTACTGAGAAAGTACTTCGCACCCACCCGGTGGAAATTACTGTTTGCACGTGTCCAGCGTTTTACCGACATTTGCCATTCCTAGTCCCGTTTTTTTCAAAATGTGCTAGGCCTCGTCATGAGTTGAATTGTAAAATTTGGGAGACCAAACTAAATCTGTAGCTACGTTGCATCGCTGGAGCTCGTCTACCGAAGTAGTGAAGTTTAATAATGATGGTGAAAGTGCGTCAAAATGATGTGAAACATTAGTAGATTTAACCCGGGTGAAATAGAGAAAAAATGAGGTATGTGTTAAAAAAGACCAAAGAAAAATATACAAAATAAAATCATTCGTGCACAGCAGAAATAAGAAATACATCTGACATTCCTTATTCTGTTTTTCGGGTGGACTCTGTAAATGTGGATAGTTTCTAAGTATAGTTGAATAAGTGAAGATGTTAATTCAGTAGTATATACATAGCTATGCATGAGTGACTTCATCATTATGTTTGGCACCTTGAACAAAAATTTATTCCACTCCGTTAATATCATGCTAACAATTTTTTTATCTCAATAATGTGTTCCACACGACTATTAAAACGCTGTTATATGTCAACAGTATACGTCAAGAAAATTTTATTTATCTAATTTATAATTCTTTTAAACTCATAGTTCTTTTATAGTAATATTGACTGATATTCCAGTAGTGTTGTTATTTAGAATTTGAGGGCTAAAATTCTTTAGTATGATTGATGTTTCATGGAAGGGCAGTTATCTTTTTTCTTCTATATTTCTCTGCATTTACTTGTAAATTTTTCTATTACTATCAGTTTTTGAAAATAAACAAATAGATTCATGCAAGTTTATTCTAAAGTAAACAAGCGCCGTTAGAAACAAACATCACGCACTGTTTCTTTCTTTCATGTTTTAGCTCTTAGCTGTAAGCTTCATAATAGTGCAAAAATGTCTCGTTAATTGGAGACTAAAATTAGATATGTCAGATGAATTTGTTAATTTAAACAAAATTATTTCACAAACATTTGAGCCATTTTTAAAATGAAATACGAACACTCGGCTGAGCTAGAAATGAAGAGAGCTGGAATTAAGTTCAAAAACACAGTTTTATTATGCAGTCATAATGAAATATATTCATGCATTTGAAAATTAACATTAAACTCCTCAAAATAATTTTTTGGATGTAGAACACCATTTGCTTCAATCATGCTAAGCGTTGCCTAACTTCTAAAAGTTAGCATGCTTTTAAAATATTAATCTATCCGAAAATAATATTTCCAAAATGATGCAATTAATTTTGCTAAACCCAATCATTTTTTACCACATTTAGCCCGCAGTTTAACGTGATGAATCGGTAAATTTAGTCCCTAAATTGGGATATTATCTCGATCTATCACCTCCATTATCCCAATGAAGCACTTCACTAATAGGCAATGAAGTGACAGTGCATTTGAACTTCAAGATTCACGAGGGAAGAAAGCGAGTCGGCACCGTTTTTTCCATGAGTTAGAAGAGCAACATTACAGACCTTAATTTAATTAAACAAAGTACTACGTCACCCGTACTTCTTGGTTTTTCGATCAGCATTTACCATTGGAAGAACAGATTAGATAGTGGACTCTAATCTGACGAATAATCTTCGCAACTTATGTCACTTTATTTTCCATCGAAATGAACAATGATCTACATTTTTATCATAAAACTCCATTAAATATATGTTAAAACTCTATCGATAAAATAAAAATGCATCATCAACAACATCACTGGCAATTTTGTAACAAGGCTTAAAATTGTCCAGTTATAAGATGATCTTCTTGAGAGTGTTTTTTAAGTCTCTCCTTTCCCTGATGAGAGCTAGTAGTTTTCGTATGTACAGTGACTGTGAAAGGTTAATTTTTTTGGATAAATATCCAGAACAGTTCGAATGAGTAAATGCAATGTAACAGTTGTATTTAATAAGGAAACTTTTATAGCGTGCTAGTTCTGACCTTATTTATGATTCAAAATAGTTTCAGCCATGTCCATTATCCTTTAAGATTAATATTTATTCAACAACTGTATGGTTTTTATGCTTGCACCTTTTCAGTAATTTCAACTGGAATCTTACTTCTATCAAAACTTTCTTTTACTGAAAAAATAGAAAGCAACCTTTACAATCTAACCAAGAAAAACATTGAAATCGGTCTGTCAGTCTGATAATTATTAAAATTCAAACATGTTTTTTGCAGGACACCCTGTATGTTTGTTTGAACAGTTCAAAGGACTGTGCAGGTTTATATTTTTGATGATAGTTTATTTGTTACCTCGTAACTGATTTCAGAATTCGAATTGTAAAATTCAGTTTCTAACAAGCGAATGAAAAAAACATTGCTGTCTGGTAGAAATGTCAAAATTGCTACTTATTTTACGTGAGTAAAATTTCCATTTTTACCTATCAATCAGCTCATAAATTGAAAAATGGGAGTATGTACTCCTACGTACTATACTTTCGATTAACGGCTCACAAGGATTTGAAAGACAATAATACTCTTAGAGTGAATTTGGATTTCAAATTAGATTTGTAAAAGAGTAAAATGATAAAATTGTCGGTAATTATGAGATCTATCAAATTGATTTTAATACATTAAATTTGGTTGATTCCACAATCATCAACAATTGAATCCTTTTAGTTTTTTATAAATCGAATTTAAAACTCAAATTCACTTTATTATTATTGTCGTTATATTGCCCGTGCAAAATAATTACTAGTCTCAAATGCATGACCTAAGTACCTTTTATTGTTTTTAAAAGTGATACATATGTATGTACAATGGGAAGTAGTCTAGCGAACGTCGTTTCACGACGGTCACATACTTGCTTTGAAAGGAGCCACAAGTAACGATTTTCGGCTTGAGGTTTGCTGTCTTTCAGTCTAGCTCAGTTCAATAAGTCGGGATTAACTCTAAAGAGTTGCATGGGATTCAGTGAGGAATTCTTGTTTATGTTTGCAGTAATGACTCTGTATTACCTTGTATAAAGTATACTTTTTCTGACAATTCTTATTTCATTGCGATGTGTTCAAATTTATGGTGGATTTACAATTTCGTCGTGATTCTTTTTATCTACAGGGTGGACATAAAGTCATAAAGGCAAACATGAAACATTTTTTCCGAAAAAGATACACTTATTTCAAGTCTTACTTCAACAAATAGTAAGTAATTTACTAAACTACGATTCCAAAAAAATGCTGCAGAATGCTTTCCCTTTGTCCTCACTACTTTGCAAAGTCATTTAGGAAAGTCTTTAATAGTCGCACGAATTACTCCTAAGGATATTTTCTCACAGCATTTATTCAATTTTGACTATAAAACTTTGATACTCTGGCGAAAAGTTGAACAGGCTTCATCTTAAATAATTTTTAAAACTACATTCGCTAATATTCGGGAAATAATAATTGTTCAAAGTGATTTAAAAATATGTAACTGGAATTATGCCCAACCCTGTAGTATGTTGTTTGAAATTTCCAAAAGCAAGCTTACAGTAGAATGAAATGTGTCTTGATTGCGTGCAAATTACTTGTGTAATGGTTCATACAATATTTCGTTACATTTTTAATTTCAACACGAAATTACGGGATATTCAAACGATCTGGTATGATGTATATCTCGACATGCAAGTTGACTGGTTCATGTTTGAAATTAAGATTATCGGACAATTTATCCTCAGTTTATCCCAATTTTGGTCTCCTATTTTATTTAGCTGAAAATATTGGGAGATGAATCTTTACAGACTGCTGCCATTTATTTTTATCTATGTAACATTTTGTCTCTGGCATCTGTATGTGTTGGGGTACAAAACCTTAAAAACAGATTTCGATTGTAAAATTCTGTAAAACGTGATGAACACCGACAGAATGAGAAAATCGGGAAAAGGTCTCAATTCGCTAATATGTCAATGAAAGACTCATTGAGTTACAAGAATTCAAGGTATGAAATTTTTAAACAATTTTAACTGATCAAGTTTCTACTTACATATGGCTGTACTATCACGCTACTTGACTGGGAGCGAAACGGACGAATACAGACGTACAAATTAGTTCTTCTCGAGTTGCGCGTCAAACGTCAATACGTGAAAATATTTCGAAAATCAAACATAATGTCTACAATGCAGCGATTAATCGCTCCCATTATCGTTTATAACCGCTCTGAAACTCTTATCACTTCTAGTGATTGATAACACAAGGTAACAATTTTTTACAGAAATTTTGTTTATTGTAATTTTTGTATTTTATTTATAAATTTTATCTGAATTACTTTTTCTGTATCATCGACTGTTAATACGAAATACGTCACTTTTCAATGTTATCATTTATGTTTGAATTTGTTGTGTGTTTCGCTACTGAATGCACATTTAATTTTCTCTTTCAGATCAATTAGTGAGTTCTTTACTTTTCAAGATGGCTACTAGTGGATGTAAAAAATTTCCAGATACATTTTGCTGTGTGTATGGTTATTATATAGAAAAAAGTATTACATAAGTTGGTGATAGGTTTAAAATTGTGGCTAGTGTACAAGCTTTATTTCAGAATACCTGTGGGTGATCAGGATAAGCCATGGGCCCCTCATGTCATATGTAGAAGCTGCCGATCTACTCTAAAAGAATGGCTAAGGGGTACAAGGAGGACAGGAATAGAATAGAATATGACAATAGGAACGAACCGTTTGGTCTATTCTCGGGTTGATACCCAAGTCCCATGCTGGCTAAAGTAAATCCATCAATCATGCACCTTAAGCACATAAGTCAATTCAGTCCTGTACACGCATTTTACTTGCGTACAGGCATTTCAGTCACGCGCATTTATCTCAATAATATAATGGCCCTATGAGTTAGGGACATAGAGTTAGTGCATTGAAATACTAAGGAGTTCTTAATCCAATATTTGTCGAGATGATATTTGAAGGTGTTCACAGTGCTAGCAGAAATTGTGTTTTCGGGCAGCTGGTTCCAACTTGAGGCATTTTTAATGGGAAAGAAGTTCATGGCATGGGATATCTTGAAGTTTCTGAGTAACAGTGTTTGGTCGTTATTTCTGGTTCGTACGTTAGTCTCTTTCGACAAGCCCTTCCAGAGTAACATTGTTAAGGCCGTTGAGATATTTGAAGGTCTGAATAAGTTGTCCTTGCAGTCTTTTTTGTTCTAGGGAGAAAAGTTCAAGTTGTTGAAGACGTCTTCTGTAGCTCAGATTGCGGAATTTTGGAATCATCTTCGTTGCTTTACTCTGAGACAATGCCTTCTCCATTCCTAGAGAATGAAGAGAACCCAAAAACCATGACGATGACTGTTACTTCTGTATGATTGATGTGATGAAGTACAGAGAAGTGAACAGAAGACAAGCTCTTCAGTATCCAGATCATTATCTAGAGTACCTGTCCCACTTGTTAACACCTTATTAGTGCCACAAATACTAGAAAATATAAGTTAATGCTTATCATACTTTCCAAAGGTCTTACTTTTTAATCAACCTGAATACTAAGTATTTACTAGGCATTCATTTTTCTAAAGATGTATGGAATACTAATGCTATTCATGTCTCTGTTGAAATTGCTCTATGTAGTTGTTTTCTACTTCCTAGATGGAAGATGCAATGGATATTCTACCTGATGGGTCAGCAAATAGCAGGAGCAGCCAAGAAATGGAAGAGGCTTTTGCACCAAGAACAGCTTTGGAGTGCCACCTTCCAAATCACTATGAGCTAGATGATATCAATCAGGGTTTTAAGTTTTACTAAGTCAAAAGTTGAACTTCTTACATAAAGGCTGAAGTAATGGAATCTACTAGGAGGAGACTACAGGATATCTGTGCACCGGAAACGACATGAAAAATTTGAGATTTACTGCGACATTAGTGATGATCTGGGCTTTTGTAAGGATGATACTGGCTTGTTTACTGTTCTTGAGCTCAAGCATGATCCTGCAGAATGTCGACTGTTCATAGATAGCTCAACACGACTTCTCAAAGCAGTATTGCTCCACAATGGAAATAAACATCGATCTTTGTCTCTCACATACTTAGTACAAAAGAAAGAAAACCATGATAATGCCAGACAGCTTTTTTATAAAATAAATTATGCTGAATTCAAATGGTATGTTTGTGGAGATTTTAAGATGCTCGCCTTCTAGCTTGGCTTGGAAGAGAGATGCGCAAAACATTCATGTTTTATTTGCTTATGGGACAGCAGAGCTGATGATGACCATTAAAAGAAAGTTCATTGCCCTTTGCAAGTGGAACTGCACCCAGAAATGTTAAATATTCTCAGGTAGCCTATAGTAGATTTCAACAAAGTCTTTTTACCCCACTTCATAATAAACTAAGGTTGGTTAAACAGTTTGTGAAGGCTTGAGATTTTGGAGGAGAAGCTTTTCTAGAAATTTGTCTCAAGTTTCCGAAGCTATGTGAGGCTAAGATAAAGGGTAGTATATGTGTTGAACCCCAAGTAAACACAATGTTCAAGTCGAAGAAACTGGAAAGAGCTACAACAAAAGTTAAGAAAGACGTTTGAAAAGACATTTTCAAAAGTTGAAAAGATATTTTGTGATGTAGTTTATGGATTCCAAGGAAATCATAAGGATCCTAATTATAAACAACTGATAGCAAAGCTTATTGAGAACTTCAGGAAGCTTGGTTGCCGTATATCATTGAAGGTTTTTTTTTGCATTCTCACCTAGATTTCTTCCCCAAAAACTTGGTGATGTCAGTGAAGAGCATGGTGATAGATTTCATCAAGACATCGCAATTATCGAAAAAAGATATCAAGGATGATAGAATACTGTTATGATGTGAGATTATATTTGGTCTCTAGTCAAAAAAAGGGAAAATATGCACTCTAGAAAATTTCGATCGTGAAAGCATTTCTAATCTCAAGAGAGAAGTTATCAAATGTAGAGTTGTATTGTTTCTATTGTTCTGGCTAATATTGTTCTTCTTAAATACCTTTCAAACTATGAAAACAGCAAATAAGGTATAATTTCCCCAAAAATATTGAAACAGACTGATATAACATTTTGCTGTAGAGAAAGGTTGCGTGCATAAAGGAAAATATTAAATTAAAAATAAATATAAAACTGTCGATGTAACGTCAAAACTAATGTGATTTTTGAATTCAGTGGTACAAAAGACATATAAATATTAAAAACATAAATAAACAAAACATGTGTTACATGGTGTAATCAGGGTGATACCACCTGGAAAGAGGCAATACTCATAAATTCTCTTTCTGAAGAAGTAACTCACTTATTAAATCTCGTATAATAGTTAATGTGATACACAACGACTTTCTGAGAAGAATGAGTTTAAGGTATAGCTTTAATAAAGAAGTATAATACTTTCGTAAAGAAGGAAATCATGATCAATCAAATTGACTGCATAAGCAAGCGAATCAAACGGAATTAATGAAATTGTGCTAAAAATGATGACAGATGGTGGACTAAAATTGGTAAACCATTATTTAATGACATGTTCATCAAGTACATGCACAGGAATATACTTAGTTTGAATAAATGTTAGTGCAAAAAAATTGACTATCTCTTGGAATACTAATATTTAGATTCATATGCATCACTGCATATTGACATGATAATTAGTTAAAAGAATAGGTTTTCTTACATCGTTTGACGGTAATGGCACAATACATATTATGCCATTTACATAATTATCCATACTTATTAATAACATTTCTGTATACATCTTATACTCATGTATGTATGAATGTGTACATATATTCATTTACATAGCTCTACCTATTTATAAATATTCAGATTAATGTTTCTAAAAGATATCTACATGTATGCAATAAAATAATTTTACACGTTGACTACACGTTGGTGCATGCGTCTACCACTAAGTATATTATTCGAATTGCCTATTTGAACAACAGTAGAAAACGTGTTAATATTATACACTCAAATAATAGTTTTAGCTAACGAACGGTAATCAGGTTTTCCTGTCTTACACGCATGTGCAAAATTTTGAGGTTTAAACTATAAAAAAGGAAATTTAAAGAGAGATAAAAGTAGAACAGAATAAAATTTGAAGTCAAGCAATACATAAAAACCTTAGAAAGTAAATAAAATGGCCGTTTTAGAATTACGTTAATATTCCTTTCACATAGAAAGACTTTCGAAGACCTGGGCAAAGGAATCTTCTATAATATCCACACGAGCGTTGCAGAGAAAGCTGGTTTTGTTTAAAATATCATTGAACCATAGCCACAGGGCATTAAAACTTATTCAAAATAAAGTTCAGAAGTGGAAGAAGTTTTAAAGAAGCTACTAAGTGAACAAAGAAAAGTAGAATGGAAGTAAGACCATTACGATGGGGGAAGTGTAAGGACAATTTCATGGTAACTGTCGAAAAGGGTAGATTAACAGGCCCAAGTGGGGCATGGGAAAAACCAAAACCAAAAATTCCCATAATGAAAATACCTGGGATTTAAAAAAATTATTGGCACCAAGCACAGGAATTCAGCAAATGATTTGTCCTTCAAAAAGACAACATTAGGAATCAAGCATACAACACACGAAAGTAATCAACTGATAAATTTTGAAAAAATCAGGGGATTTCTTGATAACTGAACGAGGAAATCGAGTCCTATACGTTGCAAATGTCATAAAATTCTTTCTATGCTGTATTTATTCCTAGACTGAATACAATTTACCGGGTAAAATTATTGCTGCAAAACAATTGTGAATGTTAAAGTTAGGAGAATCGAGCTGGATTAAATGGAATAGAGATAACATGTATATGAAAGAAATGAAATAAAAGTAACATGAGCTGGAAATTAATGAATACTTGTTGATTCGAAACTGGTGGTAGGTGTTTTTGCGAGAAGAAAACACTTTCACTAACATCGAGGTTACTGCACGACTAGGAGTCGAGGCTCTGTGAACATCAAGTAGAAGAGAAATCCCACAGGAAAATTCTTTAGTGTGTAGATTGCAATTGATCTGATTAATCAACAATCTATTGCAGTGGTTCAAAAACTTGATTGCGAACGTGTGGTATTAGTATTTGTAATTTTGAATTCTAGTGTTTGAAATAATTTTATCGAGTGTTAATGGGAGGGTGCGGTATAGTTTTCATTATTTACATTAGATTCATATGGTGTAAGCAGTTACATTGCATAAGCCATCAGAGGGAGGCCTCTCCCATAACATTTATTTTTCACTTTAGAATTTCGCATGCACACATTAACAGCAATACGAACACCCTGGACGTGCATCACGTAACACTTGTTAATTTCAGGTCGAATTGAGAGGAATGTTTATTGTTGAAAACAATTATTAGAAAAGGGCCTTTTCTTACAGCCTAAAAATGATGTAATGAATACTTTCAGTTGTCGTCAATACTCATGCTTACGTTCGTCCAACGTTAATGTCTCGTCATGAATATCTTGCTGCTGATGTGAACTTTAAGAGGAGTAATTTTTGACTTGATACTTATGAAGAGAAAGGGATCCTAGAAACGGTATGCACAGAATACCAAAGTGGACGAGACAAATAACACACTGACTCAGCACTCGAAATAAAAACATCATTCCTAGTTGATCATATCGGGTTTTGGTGGGATATGGAACAAAACACCTGTTTTCATTAATTATCTGTGAGATACTCAACAGTATTCTAGAAGTGACCCTCCTTCAACTGAAAGTGTTCTCCTTTATCTCAAGAATACCCGTTCCGAAACCTTTATATTAGCAATAGATATCTTGGAAGGGGTAGGTTTGAAAATATTGCTACATCCTCCATATCCTCCTGGTATTTATCGGGATTATCACCTGTGCAAGGAACTGCATAATTATATGTATGGTAAAATGTCGACACTGATGAAGTGCTTAAAAAATATAGAAAAAAATTTAGGGTCATAACTGAAACAAATTAACAATCATTTACAGTATACGCCTACAATATTGAAACAGACTGAACTAACATTTTGTGCTAAAGAAAGGTAGCGTGAATAAAGGAAAATATTAAACTAAAAATAACTATAAAACTGTCGATGTGAAGTCAAAATGAATGTGATTTTTCAATTCAGTGGCACAAAATGCATATATAAACATTAAAAAACACAAATAAACAAAACACGTGTTACATGGTGTAATCAGAGTAATACCGCCTGGAAAGCCAGGCAATACACATAAATTCTCTTTCTGATGAAGAAAGGAAATTATGTTAGAGGTTAAATTTTTCATTGTCAGTGATTTTTCATTATTAATAATGACTAGAAGCGAACATTCCCTTTCTGACTTTGTTTTTGTTTCAAAGAGACTGTGGAACCACCGTCAGTTTGTCAAAAGAAGAAACCAACAAATATTGTTCGTGGAGAATGATTTTTTTTCACTTCGTGTCGGTTTTAGACACTCGTATTTAGTATACTATGCGTTCTATTTGTTACTGATTGTTTGTTAAAAATAAGCTCATAACGTTGGAAAAACTGTGTTGTTAGAAAATTGTCGAAATTTTCAGCTGTTACATGAAACAAATTGGTAATAATTACACACAACATATCTTGCTCTTTTTTCAAGATCAACGACGTTCCTGCTACTTGTTATGTGAAGCTTGCCTGCGCCGCACAGAGCCATTTCGTTAGCGGGCGGGTAGTTATGGGCCATTCGGCTCAGCCTCGGTCGATTCAACGCCACAGTGCCGTGTTGTCCGTATAGGCTGTTAGGAGCAGCGGGATGCTTGTGGTAATAAAATAGATGTTTTGATGCCCCTGTGGCCACACAGGAGCAGCGTATGTTTCGTAACAGTTGCGGTGATCGACTGAGGTCTGTATCAATGCTCTGCTGATTTGTGTAGTATGGTAAAAAAATGTGGTTAATGTGCGATTTCATGAAATTATTGTTTTGAATGATTATAATATCGTTAGATATAAATGTAGGACATATCTCCAGGGATGTCTCATTAAGAGGATACGTTTACCACAATGTCGACAAACCTTTAAGCAGGTTTAGAGGTGGTGACTGCATTATCTACATCAAAGATATATTCTCATTAGTTCCCATGAAACACTAATCCTGGACTACTGCAATCTGGCCTTCATGAACTAGACTACTCATCAAAGTCGGGCACCTGAATGTAAGCTTATCGGTCTGATGAATACAAATTTTCTGCAGTAGCATGTCTACAAACCGACTAGATAAAATGATATTCTTAACCTAAAAAATTACCGGCTACAGATTTGATTCCCATATGATAGACTTCATGCGCCAAGTCAACGAACCTAATGAACACAACTCAAAAACGTTCTGAATTACACACAAGCAAACTTGCACTAATAAAAAAAGAAGCTTAGCATTTTTGACAGAAAGGTACTAATAAGGAAAAAACCGAAGAATGCCACATGATATTTAAAGTAAAATTGCAACCTCCACAGAGCACCACATCCCAACAAAATGAATGAGAATAAACGATAACTCTTCGTTTTCGCACAAAATTTAGTCCAGAAAATGAAGAATATGCAGAGGAAAGTCATTAGGGGAAAATAAAAGAAGTGTCAGACTTAGAGGAAGTTAGAATCAAGCATAAAGAACGATCCGTTTTGTTCATTCGTGGGCTGCTACCCAAGTCTTATCCCGTCTAAACTGAAGGGATCTATTACACACATACACCTCAATTTTACAAAGTCATTCTTAGTCACGTACACACACTTTACTCGACCACAAGGATTTTAGTGATGGCCATGAACTACAATCATATGTACTCAGGCACCAGGAGTTAGGCATACAAATTCAGTAAGTTACAATAGTGTGAGGTTCCTTGTAGATCAGTGGACTTCCGCACAATTTTTCAAATCAGCATCAGCATCTGCATCTGTACTTTTTAACTCGGATATCTTAAATAATGCATTATTACTGCAGTACCTCAGTTAACGACCACAATCCGTTCCTGAAACCTGGTCGTTAACTGAAACGTTTGTTAACCGAATCAATTTGTCCAATAAGAAGCAATGGAAATAGAAATGATTGATTCTCATCCCAGTTGATTCGCTGCTATCAGTAACATATAACTTATATGTTTGTTTTTAAAATGAGAAATGCCGTATAATACAGTACAGAAAGTGTTGAATAAAAATAATCACATTAAAGAAATCATTTAAACATTGGAAACATTACTTTTTTGACTGCGATATGATGCATAAGTGGATGGTGTTGTGTGAAGGAAGGGATGGAGTTACTGCTTTCTCCATGAAAACATCTGGCATTGTTACTTCGGGGTGAATTTCTTTCTCTGTGACTTTGAGGTTGATTGGAAAAACTTATCCAGTGTTTGTTGCTTCTGCCTTTTTGAAGAATTTTACGATAATGCAACATGATGTTATCATTGAAAAGGTTTTGAGTTCTATTGCCTACCGCATTATCAGGCAAAGTTTTTTCAACAGAAGCTTGCAATTCCCCCCCATTTAACACACATTTCTTTGATGCGAGCGCGTAGGTTCTTTGTCTTGCGGTTCGTAATCCGAAAATTTGTTCGTTATCCAGGACAAATTTTTCCGAAAATGTTAGTCGTTAACCGATTTCTTCGTTGTCCTAGACGTTTATTAACCGAAGTTCTACTGTATAGTAAAAGTCATATATCATGTTTCGTAAATAATTGAAAGCCAATCAATTAGAATTTATGCTGTGTTTAATAAATACTGCTTGTTGTACTCGTAAGGTCATCAGGATAAAGTTAAAAACTGATGTAAGCTTCTGCATGGGACAGACTGGGCGCCATACGAGTGAACGTAAAATGCTCTCTGACAGTGTTGTCAGCTGTCGAAGCATCCCATGAGTTACAGTCCTGTGCAGTATTGCAACTTCTGGGGATTTCCACCCATATCTGGGTTTTTCAGTGTAATGCTTGGTTTATGGATTTTAATTTTCCAATATGTTGTAAATCTTTTTTTTAGTACAGTTTTCGTTGTCAACTAAAATTTTACATGTTCTGTCTCTTATACACTCGAATGAGGAGTTAATGATGCACAAATACCCTCCCAAATTTTTTCCTATCTACAACATTAAGAGTTTGGCAGAGAATATTCATTCAATGACCAAGCAACCAAACAACAAACTGTGTAGTATTATATAGTGATATATTTGCTTTGATTTCTGCTGATAGCAGTATTAGTTGATCTATCTAGTGTGTGGATGAAATAAAATATAATGAATCCTGAATATGGAACGAAGCTAATAGAGCTGAAGAACTAATGCTTGACTACTATAAATTTAATTTACAGTACGTCAAATTTTATTACTTCTCAACAGAGGCGACATTCCAGAATGAGGAACGCCCTCTTAAAGTACGGGAGCTCAGGTTGGGAAAACAAGAAACAGAAAGCATGGGAAGAACCAAGTCCTGGAACCAAGATCGACGTGGCAATATCACCAGGCGCAACGAAACAACTACGAGTTAAGAAACAGGACGTGGGCAAAGCAATCACTAATTTCATAGAAGAAGGAATCCATCTCCTAACGACAGTTGAAGAGTCTGCATTTATTTCGCTACTGTCAAGTAAGTTTTTAATAAAATTTGACTCTCCAACGTTCGTTTAATTGTAACCATTAGTTGTTTAGAGAAAGCTTGTTCATTTTGTGTGCATGCATATAGAACTTGGAAAAGAAGATAAAAAGTGAATAACTGGGTTAACCATAGAACTCATACATATAGGACGTCTACTATATAGATATATTAATGAAGTAATACGAATAAAGCATTGCTATTCACATTCATCGAGGGATCCACAAAGGATAGAAAACATTCTTTTCAAGGAGGTTAGCAAATAGTTTCATTAATTCTCAGCATGCTTTGAATATACAGCTCTTCTGGAAAGTGATATTTGGTACCAAACACAGAAGCAACAATGAGTTTTGCAAGGAATATGATTTATGTGGCTTTTGTTTTTGACAGTAGGTGAGCCTTTTGTTTTGTTTCTTCATTTATTACTCGCGTAAGGTAGAACAGAAGACTGACTTCCTGCAAGAGTTTATTTGATTGTTATTCTGCAGCCTCTATTTTTCAATCTTTCTCCTGCCTGTGCTGAAACGCCTAAACAGCAGCCGCAGGGGGGGGGGGGTTAAACCCTTTGTAATCTAATCTACTCTAATCTCTGTCTCTTCATGCCTTCATAATTTATAATGGTTTCATTGATATTAAAGGTAATTTACCGGGTGGGTCGAAAAAAACTAAACAAGCCCTAAATCTAAATTCTGCCCTAAGTTCCTCATAAACTGGACCATAGTAAGCCAAGTTTTCAGGCAATATAAATACCGGTCTAATCTTCAATTTTATTCAATATAACTGCCATCTGGAGCGATGATGGCCTCGAGATGTTCCATAAGATTTTGCAGGTTCACGGTCATTCACTCCCGGTCAATGGATACTTTAAGGGCAGTGTTGTTTGGATGGCGATCGCGGTAGGCATTGGCCTCAATGTGCGGGCCTTAATGTTTCTCACCAGGTTGACTGTCCGAGTCTTCTCATCTGAGAAGATGATCACCTGACCAAGTGGAGCCGACTTGAGATCATTTATGAGTTTGTGGCAACGTTGAAGATGCTTGACGTGGATGGCTGGGGGGAGCAGTGGCCTCTCAGCAATGATGAGGGACTTGCTTCCCAGCTGTACGACTGCTCTTCGAGCTGTGGTCGCTCCAACCCTGAGCCTTCTGTCGTTTTGATGCATGAACGTCGAGGGACTGCTTTGAATGGCATCTCTCAAGCTGTCTTGATCTACAACACTCTGTCCACCGTTGTACGGGACACCCCGACCAGATTTGCGACCTCACTCACTTTGATTCCCAAGCGAAGACGTGCAGACACCTCTGGCAATCTAGAAGAAAAACCTACCTATTTTTCATTCAATGATTGATTTAATAACGAGTTCTTTTCTCTCTCCCACAATATACGTAAATTGTGGTTTCTAATACATAGTTTTTCTGCATGTTGTTTTTCCGTTATTATCAATTAATGCTTGTAAATGACATACTTATGTAATGCAAAAAATATCACATAATCACCTTTGGAGGGGCCCTAGTTCTCCACATGAATGAAATGATTAAAAGGTTTCCAATTTTCAGAGGCAGTCGTGAGAAAGCTAATGAATACACACTGAAAATTCAACATTTCTTGTTATTTAATAACTGTGGGCATGAATAATGGAAGTAATTCACCTCATTTTGACAGATGAACCACAACATGACACCTTGTTAAATAGGTTAATCACCCTCCTAACAGTTAAACAGTAAGGTGCAACACTGAATAAGATGATTTAATAAAATCCTCACATTAAAAGTATGAGAATATTCCTACCGCGAACCTCGATTCCCTGGCATAATATTAACTTTAGTACTTACCATTTACACTGGGGATTCAACACTGGTGACGAGAGTATAACAATTTGACACTCGCAATAATTGATACCTTTAATTAAATCCGCTTTTTTGTTCCCATTGCACGTCAAAAGTTTTAATTGCATTTCCACGGGTGCTCAACTATTCTGAATCACGGTGCGGCACATTTCCCTGCTCTATTAAACATGGAGGTGCCTTGACGTTACACAATCCAATATTCCCTTAACACACACGTTAAGTACCCGTGTAAGATCTACTGTCGTTGATCGGTATGCCGTTGATCGGTCAAACTAACCTTTACCCTACCTATCCCATACAAGGCGCAAGACTTCCACCCCTTTATTGCGATAGGTCACCTCTTACTTTCCTAAGTCTGGCTTCCAACTCCTTCGTATCTCCACGTCGTTACGTTTTATTAGAACCTATGATTTTTGTTTCTTTCATCTATTGCTGTAGGGTGGCGCCTTCTATCGTGGGGCTTGCGTTTGATTGAGCTTTGGACCGTTGATTCAGCAATCCCGTGATCCCCATGTCTTCTCAGTTTATTGCTTGTTTACTCAGGTAGTGTGGCTAGATAGCGTTTCATCGCTATTGTTGTACTGCACATATCTAATGACGACATATTGTGAGTTACATGTGAGATCCCTACATATGAAGCACACGTATGCTTCATGACACACCTCCACTCGATTATCTCGCTAGGAAGCCTGTTACAGTACACAACAATAAAAATACTCTATCTTCAAGTTCAAATTAATAGGCTTTCGGATGATAGACGGGAAGGCAGAAGAAGAATTGCCAAACAATCAAGATTCTTAATTGAAGGTATGTTCAGTTTTTCTCGGCCTACCCGATAGGTCATGCATAAAGTTTGTGCTACATGGCTCAAATACTCCATGTTTATGAAAGTCTCAGTTTATGAGCTATCAAATTCAACGTTTTTAGTGTTTAATTTTTAGCCCTGAACCCTCCCATATCGTTGATGTCCCTTCGGAAGCTACGTCAGCTTTTAGCGAATGAAGAAGGACTGTTGAAAACAAAGGTGAAGGCAAAACTGGAGGAGCTGGATTACGTTTGCCCTTCCACCGACATTTGGTTCCCTCGCCATCGCAGATCTCTTGGAGTGACCATTCATTGAGTAAAACTAACATAATTTTAAGTTTTACTATTTGTTTTTGCCACGTGTAAATGAATTACACCAAATCATGTGCTAACTGAACTTTTTCAACAACGCAAAGCCTAAATTAGATGTAAATTTTTACCCCTGTGTTAAAACACATTTTCTTGCTAGAAAACTTTGATCATTATTGTGAGAACTCAATAAATTTATTATATGTATTGTTTAGTTGTATGGTTATCTGGTATTCATCAAAGATCGATCAAAGATCATTTGGTTAGTTAACTAATTTTCTACATTCCACAGCTTTTCACAGTAGTCTGTCCAACGACCCGTGACCAATAAATATTCGTAAAACACATCACTAACACCTTCCAATCTGTTCTCCCATAATATCTTCTTTCTTCTCTTTTTAAGTTTTTTTCTAAAATTTTCTAGTTCCCGAATAAAAATTCACTTCCCCTCCTTCCACTGCACATTCAGTCGGCCACTCTTTATCTTCATTCGCCTTCTTTTTCATTTACATAGTGAATCACCTGGCTCACACTACAAATTCTTTCTCGTAGGAATATCATACGGTGAGGCACTACCTCGAGACAGCCAATGTAGGAAAACGGGCGAAGTGTATACAGCACACACGAGGCTAGCTCCCGTAGCGTTATTGGAAAACGAGCGGGCACTCTACGTCGATAAATGAGAGGTCGGGCTGAGGCAACCGAACCCAGCCAACCGCCTGTATAAGGAGGCTGGATCGCTCTGGTACTTCAAACAAACTCCATGGATAGACCGCCACCGCTCAACACGTGTGCAATGCGCTCATTTCTACTTCCCTCCTAGTATCCCTTTCCGTTTCACCCCTATACCTAGGCACACCCTGTGCCAAACTCTCCCTCAAATTTTTCCTGTTTGTACTGACCACCACCAGTTCTTCAAATGCCTAAAAACAAACTATTCACCTTACCCTGCCTTTATTGCTATTTCTAGTATTGGGTTCCTCTACGGTCCCTACTCCATCAAACCTTTTTTATCTACGAGCAAACATTGAATATTTTAGTCATAGGTCTCACTCGGAGTGAGTGCCTAAGGGAGTCGGGACCGTCGAGAAGCTCAACTTTTTACAGCACTAGAGCTTCCAACCCTTAAAACCTCGTCAATGGAATTCCCCTGCAAGGACAAGAGGCCATTTTCTGTGGACACTTCCTGCTTACCATTCATACTGTGCAGAATATACTCAATGAACTGAAATTCAGGCAGTTAAAACGCTGAGTCCCATTCTTACAGAGTTTGTCAGGGCTTTCAGAAAATATTCCATAAATACCTTCAGTTATTTGATGAACCAGACGTTAATGACGCTATATTAACTGCGACCACTCATCTCTACTTCAAGTTGCGATGGGTGGATACCAGTAACGCCTGGGACCGAGAGAGCAAAATGATTTTACTGACAAATGACCACACAATTTTTGCTTCGATACTTCAGTCTGCCCGTTTTGCCGATGTTACAGAGGAGACAAACTCGACTTCTGACTCGACGTACATACTTCGGCTTCGAAAAGAAACGCTCATTCAGCAAATCCTCAGTAGACATGCAAGTTTTGACGTATCTCAACGACAGTGAGAAGAACATTGAAAGCTTGAAATGACATTCTCTTAATCTAAAAATGTTTCTTCGTTTTCGCATAACATTGCCATCTTCCGTCACGGTCGATTGGTCATTCTTTCTTGATGATTGAACGTTAACCTCCCATAGAAATAAACTTTACGACAAAATGATTGACCAGTTGATGTTATTGCGTTCTAATAAAAAATTTCTATGGCTCGCTTCAAGCTCTGAGTTTTTGAACAGTATTTTCGTTGTGTGAGTTCCTTATGAGAACTCTAAGTTTAACATGAGTATAATTGATACATGCCTTTTATACTCTTTAATAAAATGACTTATCAAGAACACATTGCACACTTTGTTTAGGAGTGTGAAATCTTCGTTTAATATAATGTTATAGCAGTTAAAAATTAAATTTTTGATAATAATGAAATATGAAAGTCATCTTCTTCTAAGGCTACGAATTGGAAAAATTATGCTTTGTTAGATTATTGATTGTTTAGTTTTTAAACATTTCAGGTTATTAGATTGTAGTCAATAGTGTTGTACCTCCGTAGCTGTCGTAAAGGCGTCTCAGCAGAGGCAGAAAACATTTTAGAGAAACAAAAAAGAAAGAATGAAGACTATTGATTACGAATCGAAGACATTCTTGCAGGAGGTCAGGTCCGAGGCGTCCTCCACGGGAGACACACGGAAGGAGAAAACGGATGAATAAGTTGTACTAACATACAAAAACTAAGCCAACAACAGACTCATGTTACCAACATTGGTTACGCTGAGGTATTTAGCTCGATGGAATTGCCGTCTAGGAATGCTAAATTCCCAAGGCCTGCTGACAAGAATCGACAGTATTAGAGTGCCTCCTTGGGTGCAGTTCAGAAATCCCATCCTTTCCTTAAAGAACGCTGAGCTCCAAAAATTTGTGAAAAACAATCCCCTTCATCATACCCCTCCGGGGGCCTCTCATGGAATACATCTTGTAGTGAATCGCATGGCTCCACTACAAACGAATACTGTGACGAGGCTAGCTTTCATCGACCAATGAGCAAATAAGACAGAAAAAGTGAATCCAGCGACGAGGCTAGACCCTGTTACGACCGGAATCACGGCAATAATTAATGAGTGGTCACGCTCAGGCAGCAGAGCCCAGCCAACCGCTTTATATCACGAGACTGCAACATTGCCTCACGGACTCTCTACCAAACACTTCCAGAGTCAACTTCTCCACCAATAACATATCAACTGAAGAAATCAACTTGCAGCCAACAGCAAAGCGAACGAAAAAGAAACCAGCCATCCTGTCTGCGGACAGGATGGGATCAAACGACTTTTGCATTAACAAGAACTACACACTCCAACTATACACGTCCCGGCAAGATGTCAGTATGCCAGTACTCGATGTCAAGACGTGTGCAGCGAAGCAAAAGAAGAAATAATAATAGGCAGAATATTCAAATGCTTAAGTACAAAGTACTAAACTCATTCTGTCTTTAATTGCCTTTTCACCTATTGGGTTCCTCGACGGTCCCTTAATCCCCCAGGCACTCACTCCGAGTAAGACACAACATAAAGATATTCAATGTCTCCTCGGAGATAAGAGATGTCTGAGGGTTGGGACTGAAGAGTGATAATAACGAGATCACTACAATCTCAATGGGAGGTATGTAAATAATGTTTGCTTGAATATGCTGTATATGATCAAATTCTTTCGATCATTGTCATACGTCAGTTGTGTTCGAAAATAATGCACGACTGTATAGGCAATATGTTACTGAACTCTATTGAAGTTTATTTTCAAAATTAAGTGAATAATAGTACTCAAGAGTAAAATGATACTTTTTACATACCTATCCCTCTTTTTTCCAGCTGATTCATAAGCTGCATTGGTAGAGAAAAATTTTAGACTATGATGATTGTTAGTTCTGCTGCTTGAAATTCTAGTTGTGTTTCAATGATAGTGTAGCTAGTTTTCGTACGACAGTACAGCGCACGTGGGCTTTAAAGTGGCACCAAGATCATTGCTCTAAATGAATTATATCTTGACATCTATTAAGTATACTCAATCTATGAGTATCATGATTCTTGAATATGTAAATTTAGTTTTAAGAGAGAAATATCTACTAAAGTATTTAAATACCTTTCATGTATTTAGTATATAGTATTTAGGTATATTTAATGTATTAAGTGGCCATCGCTGCTAGTAGTGGGTCGTATAATCATTTCGTACCACAAGTCATATTTATGTATGCTGCAAGCCATATCTACTCGTATGTGTAGCCCTAGTCATATACTCGTAACTATTGAGTCTCATACATGTGATAGATGAGTATCCCGAGTCATGTAATAATTTCGTATTTAGAGTTGTACTGTATAATCATTACGTACTACAAGTCTTATTTAAGTGGAATGCCGAGTTGCATTCATATGTATTGCGAGTTATGTAACTATTGATGACCAAAAGCTATGTAATAGTTGTGTATTGCGAGTCACATATTTGTCTTTTTTCAGTAGTGCAATTATTATCACATACGATAAACCACATGTATGTGTATCACGAGTCATATAACTATTAACTTCAAAAAGTTATTTGACTACTTTGTACCTAAAGTCATATAATTATCGTGTAATGTGAATGAAATAATTGCTACGTAAAATTGATGATAGACAGCATGATTATTACCCCTCCTCTTTTCATAATTTTTTTGCTCCTGGGGTAATTTTGCCTCCCGGGGTGCTGAAATGAGGCGTAACATGTCCAAACGTGTTAACTGAAAATATTACACAGTGTGATCTCGTCGAATCATATTGTAAATAATACAATACGGACAGGTGAGACTTTTACTCACCTCAAAGTTATAGGGCTTTCGTAGGGGAATTGCTTGAGAAGAGGCATGGGACTATTTGATAAGCTGAATGACTTTTAAGTCCTGCTAACAGTCCCTGTTAGGATATTTGTAAGTTACATGGTGCATATACATATATAAATAAGTAATTCATTGAATAAGCTACTCAGGGGAAACAAAAATATTGTTGTTGTTGCACAGGCGAAGAAATGTTGTTACATCAGACTTATCGAGTAATGCCAAACTCATATTCCTCTCCAAAAATTTGGCCAGTTTTTTATTAAAAATCTATGGAAACTGATATTTATGTTTGATAGTTTTTGTCATGGATCATCTGATAATTATGACCTCTGGTTTGAAACAAAGATTTCCGATTTACAATGAATTGTTGTTCTAACATGTGTGAGACAGTTAGTGTTAGTGGATCGGTCTACTCTTTTAACTCAATACCAAAAAGAACACAATTGTTAAGTCACATCAAACGTTATGCAACGTAAAAGGAGCAGCGACATGTCTAACGGGTGAGACAAAAGCTAAATAGACAAGCTCAAACTGCTGTAGAGAATTGTTTTTAACTATTCATACCTTCACATTTAGCTGAATATTGCTTTGGTGCCGTCACTTATTTACCACTAAAGAAAAAATATCACTAAATTGATGAATATCATAAACCAAGGAAATTTAAAACTGAAACTGACTAGATTAGCAAATAATAGCAAATCACTCTATAACAGATATAACCAACAAAGATATCTCAGAAAAATTACCTTTAGTATATTTAATACAAGTAAATAAACTCAAGTTGTATGTTTTATATGATAGGTTTCATTTTAATTGCATAGTAATAGAAATGGTTTAAGCATCATGTAAGGTATCGTTCACGTAAACCATGTAATACATATACACTTCAGTAATGATTGAACATCGATTGTTGTGTTTATTTGAGAAAATTAACAAATATTTCAATATTCTAATTTTATTTCATTTTTTTAACAACATTGAATACATTTTATTATCATTTTCATATAATTTTATGCTACTTTCTCTTCAATCTCCGAGGCCTTTCCTTCTCGTACCTCTAGCTGTCCCATGGTTTTCATATTTCTACATTCAATAATGCTATATTCTTCGGAAGCTTATTTCAACCATGAAATAGTCCTTACAACTTATTCCAGATAAAATTTGAATTTTCAAATACATGGTCATGCTATATTTACTGAATGACTAATGAAATCCTGCATATTTCTATTAGTTAAGAAACTTATCACCCGTAGCTTTTTGTTACAGGGTTCATTTCATATTCTAAACTAGTATAATTCGTTTATATCGGGGGCACTCAACGATTTTTGGTTTGAATAAATCAATGCTTAAAAATCACAATTACTACTTTTTTATTGTTAGTGCCTTCCACACATGTAAAAGTGTGAATATAAAAAAATATATATATTCGTAGATGATGGACAATTTTACAGTTTTTAAGTATATGGAAAGCTACCATTGCCCTGTAGTCGTTCAATATGCGTGAACAATAAGACATAATCCTGCTTTGAATAGAGACACCGCTAGACCACGAGGACTATCCCTTTTTCCCATACGTATAGCTAGATCAGAGGTTCCTAACCTAGGGTACATTTAACGTTAGTTTATAGTTCCTAACACCTAAAAGTTCCATAACAAATTCAGTGAAATTTTATTTTCTACTCCCCGTTTTGTGATTAAAATTTAGGGGCACATGCTCATCTGTCAAAATACTAAAGGGGTACAAGGTCAGAGAAAGGTTGGGAACCCATGAGCTAGATGGAGACTGGGTCACTCAAAAGCTTGTTCTCCTAGCATCCAACATCTGTTCTCTAAGTTCCTAAAATGACGAAAACAGTCCATTGTAAGCTGATTCCTAATTGGCTGGAGCAAGTCGTCGAAGTTGACTCGCTTCTCTTGCATTATTAACTCACTATTACACTAAATATTCTAGATCATCGGATGTTCTGCATAGCTGTATATTTTGGCGCCGAAAGTTAACTTACTAAATTACAGAGCTTATTTTCATCACAAAGTGTAAACCTGATCAGATGCAACACCCGAATTGACCCTGCCATTTTAGGTATTTTGTTCCATTCTACAATATTTTGTTATTGGATGTTGATTGTAGAGTCATATTCGTTTCAGTTTATGACTTGTAGTCACTCTAAGAGGTGAGTCCTTAAGATTTTTGCTCAAAATGTATACAGTGAACCTCGGTTAACGGACGCATAGGATAACGAACAAATCGGTTTACGACAAACAATTTCACTTCAAAACTCTCCAGGATAACGAACAAATTTGCGGATAACGAACAGCAAGACAAAGAACCCACGTGGTATTCCAACTTCAGTCGAGCTCGAGACGTTGTTTGCAGTCGTATATTGCCTGTTTTTATCGTGTTGCATGTATGTTTTTGTGTTATTTTGGTGCTTTATTTGCATAAACATGCTCTCAAACATGTCTCCAAGGAAGATGGAAACACTGATTCGCTTAATGAAAGTTTGAGTTAACGACCAGCTTTCAGAAACGGATTGTGGTTGTTAACCAAGGTACTACTGTATAATAATACACTGATGAGACCTATTTTACAAGAAACAAGAACTGAAGCAACTCTTCTCAAAGAGAATAATGGAATAAAGCAAAAGTAACAAATCATTTGGTCAGTTCTTGAACTGATATCCAAATCCTACGCATTTTAAAATTAAACCGTACTTCTTGCCATACCTTGAATCCATACTTTATAATGCTGAGGGGCTTCTTACCCAACGTTTGGAAAGATTGTTTTTGAATGTGGTCATTTATTTTCTGGCAGCAAGTTCCAAAAAATAGTCCTTCTCTAAAAGTTATCATCGAAATACAGCGTGACTTAACTCAAACAATGCAACAGAATCGTTCATGTCTTAACCAGGTAGTCAGGATGTGAATGAATAAATACATAAATAAGTCAAACTTCAAGGTAAAGAGAGTAAAGATAGAAAGTACTTAAACTTAACAGTAAATGAAATAAATATACAAAGAACTAGGCTAAATATTCTAGCTATCTAATGACGTTCCCGAAAACGAATAGCAAGGTGGCCGGTTGGCGTGCCATCATCTCGGATCCACGTGTAGCCCCGCAACGTCATGACAAGTGCTACCGTTTAAAAACAGTGTCAAGTTCACGCAAACACCAAAAATTTATGATATTACGCATAATGTGTAGAATATAATGGTAAGTACACTTAGACCCATAAGTCTTTTGATATCAGGAGTAAAAAATTTCTATGTCACTGTAGAAACACATCCTAGTCTAGACAGACAGCGATGTCATTCTCCATTGCCAGAATGTTTCATACTTAGAATATTAGTTTTCAACTAGTGCCTATCCACAGTATTGCAATGGTCAGTGTATTCTTGTGCCTAGCAGTGTTAAAATGTTCTCAATAATTTTTATATTTCCTAATTAGAATGTCATTTCATAAATATCCAGCATACTTCTCAGTGTTGCCAGTGGTTTCTATAATTAGGTTTTTATAGGGATCTGTCTTACTATGAAATGCAGGATAATTCTATTGGTATCAGTGTGTTTCAAGTCATTAAGTGACGGATGTAACCCATATATACACTTAGGAAACAGGAATGTTACACTCAATATTACTATTAAATACAGTACTCATTCACTGCCTCTGTCTATAATGATTGATTATGAAGAATTTATTGGAGTAAATAGCATGACAGTACAGTTGTGTGTTTTTACATGTGGTGTATCAATTCATAAATATCCTGTACACTTCTCAATGTTGTTAGTGTTCTCTTCCAATCATGTCTGTACGGGTATCTGTGTTGTACGCAAGGACTACTATAAACAGGACGTGTACAGTCATATAGCTGGCTACGCTAGCGGAGGCCAGGTCACTGAGCTGAGTGAGCTCAGTTAGCCACCATCTGTCACAGTGCGAACATTGTCGCAGTCTGTCGCTTGGTTTGAATCGGACATCGTTGTTTGTTTCGAGGCAGATTGTTGCATTTCTAAGTGGATACTGTTTGTTTACAAAGTTTATTGCTAATTATATGTATTAAAAATGCCGAACAAGTGTGGGGCTGTGAACTTTTGTGGTAATTATAATAAGGAGAACAGGCGCCGTGTGTTTCGCTTTCCGAAAGAGCAGTCTGAGAGACAGAAGTGGCTTGATGTTATTCCACCTCGTGAAAATTTTGTTGTTAATCCAGACAACTTTTTCATCTGTGAGATACACTGGGGTGCTGACCCACCTTTGATCAAATTGCGTGGTGGTTCTATGCGACCGGGAATCCCTCCCAGTATCTTCAATGTGCCTGCTTCATGTCTGCCCTCTCTACAACTTACACCTCGCCCTGCGAAAGGAGAAGACCAACAACTGAGGTATTGCTTCAGAAGGATAAGATTACTTCATTTGATGCTTTCAAACCTGAACGTAACTTGCAGAAGCAGTACAAGTACTTGATTATTTCAAGATCGAAGGAAAGGCTTGTGTGTTTGTTCGTGACCGACAACTTTAGTGAAAGCAACCTGTCTGTAATTGTTAAAAGCAAACCCACTTTGTGTTCTCCACTAACGCTCAGTGCATTCAAGAACGGCATTAGTGTACCGCTGTTTAAGTTACTTCATCCCAACAATGGTTTGAGATCGTATACTCAGTTCAACGAAACTGTGCGATTGGCATTGCACTATGACATCCCGTTTGACAGCACGATCCGAAATGTTATCACTCTTCTTCAAGCTCACACATCGGCCTGTGTCGACACCGAGAAGGAGAAAAAGTTGGTATTTTTGACACGTCCGTTGGAACTTTTATCACAGAAGCAGTTTTCCATGAATGATTATTGTTTTGCTCTTCAATCATACCCAAAGTGTAATTATGAACAGCTCAGAAACTTTTTGGTGCTGCCATGCAAACGCAGGCTGTAGTACATCACTTCATCTGTTGACAAGGACCAGGTACTAAGAGAAACATTTGACAAAGTACAGACACTGCAGCAGAAGAATATGTTTCTCCTGGTAAATGAAGTACAGATTCGCCTGAATGCAGAAGAATGCAGTCCTTCTTCAGACCTCTGTAAAGAAGGCCCGGTTGGCTGACTAATCGTTGCAGTTTGGTAGGTTTTTGCTTCTACGTCTGTTTGTTTATTTGCGTGAATGTTTGCATGTTTGGTTGTTTGCATTGGAAAAGGTTTAATTTCCATTTCCATTCCATTTCAAATTTTGTAAAGTCTAAAACTGCAGCAACTCGGCTTTCCATAAAGTTGCCACTAAGTTTATACAATAATGCATGTTAAGTCCGGCTAAAATTGGTATTTCAAAGCATTACAGTGCTTTAAACGATTTAAAATTCACTGTAAAACCTTATTATCCTTTCTATTGCTTGAAAGAAGTAATTTTTTATCAATTTGTCCAATAAAAAATGTTATGTTACTAACAATGCAATGGCTTCCACTAGCGTAGTCAGCTATATGGCGGTGCACCTCCTGTTCATAGTAGTCCTTGGTTGTACGTAATATATCAGGTGTAGTGTTAATAGAAAATTATGTCTCTGTTCTTATGTAGTCATAACCTGTTAATCAAGTTGCAAAATTGGTGTTGTTACCAATACCTGAGTTTATTTTTCAGTGGCAAGCACTTTAGTTCAGATTCAGTGGTTATTATTATTTATAGCCAGTATTTCAGAACATGAGTGGAGAAACGATATTTATGCGTACCATTTCTACTACCACTTATATTCAAATTAGGATTGTAGGTTTAATTTTAACATAATAACTTACTTTAGTCTTAATAGTATTGATGTTCTCAGATCACAGTGTCAATAAAATCGATAACCAACAACCTCATCACTTATCCAACGGAACTAACCGAAAGCCCGGACAGTTCACTTTAATTTTTGAATCGAATTCGTTTTGCAACACGAATGAATAAAAGAGTCTGTTGACTCTGACGATTTTTCTTGCAAAGTATTAACTATAACAAAGACCACCGCTTATAATCTTTTCAGAATTGAGGCGAAAGAGGTATTTTGCGTATGCAAATTGGTATGAAAATCAGGGGTTTCTTAATATGAGTCATTTTGTGAATTGATACAAAAATATTCATTCCTACAGTTAATGTGAAGATAATTTTGAACTTTTTTGACTTAGATGAAATACATCTTTAAAGAGCATCTTTAAATATTTTCACCGATAGGGTCATCTACATCGACAAAGCAATTATTCAAACTGCGCTTGTGCACAAGCTACGAATGGTATTTCAGAGGGTACGAAAGCATCTCTCATGAACCTATCAGCATTAAAGGGTTTTTTATCATTACAGCAAAATAGATCGTAAAACGCATGCAAATTACCGTTCATTGCAACTGTAAATATACGTACTGTATACAGTAAATGTACCCACGCTAATAGTATCATGTAAAATTGCTTAAAATATGACATAAAATTCAATGGATACATTAGAGGCTATTTATAATTCATAATTATTTAGCATGAATTTAGGATGGCAATTTGCAATGCTAATAATGTAGATTGAAATATACAACTCTTTTTCCTAAAAATTGATGTTGGAATCGACCAGTAATATTGGTCCAACATGATTTAAAGATCGGATTCCTTATCAAAAGGGATTAAAAACTACTAATACTAACTTCAACATTGTAATACATATAAATCTACATTACTTGTAGTGAACAGTGAACACAATTAACAATACCTAAAGGCTCATTATTAATGTGACATCCTTTACACTTCGTAACTTCAAAAACACCAACAATTGTTGATCCAGTTATTTTTTTATTTGAGGCAGATGGCACCAATCTCGAAGCGACTACTATGGCGTCAAAAATTTACATTATGGAGCTGGGTTAATTTTAAAACCACTGGGAATCATTACGGGTCCTATAAGTTGATAGACAACCAACTTATAGGGCCTAAAATGATTCCCTGTCTTGATAAAATTAATTTAGCTTCATATTGTGAATTTGGAATCAATAACTTTTACCTGTGAGTGAAAACCAGCCTTTGTTACTCCGGAAAAATATCGCGTCCATGCAAGACAATGCACCTTCGCATTGATCCAAAGGAACTAGGAAATATCAGGCTTTGTTGGGATTTAAATACGACAATTTGATTATATGACCTCCAAATTTCGAACAGCTGAACCCAACAGAAAATTTCTGGCCCATCGTAGGGAGAGAAATTTATGCTGATGGTCGACAATTTACTTTGAAACAAGACTTATGGAATACCATAGTAGTCGTATCGAGCTTGGTACCATCTGCCACAATGTATAACATGACTGAATCAATAATTGATCGCGCTTTTGAAGTCATAAACTCTACAGGACGTTACAATAATGGATAATTTTTATGTTTTCTTAAATCCGTTCACTGTTCATTTTAAATGATGTACATTTACATGTATTGCAACGTTGAAGTTAGAATCAGTTGTTTTTAAACCCCTTTTGATAATGAATTCACTCTATAGATCATGTTGGACTGATATCGAGAGTCGATACAAACAATGATTTTTAGGGAAACGGTGTTGTGTCTTCCAATATACATTATTAGCATTGCAAATAGCCATCCTAAATCCTCGCTAAATAATTATATATATAAAAGATGTTATCTAAGATATCCAAAGATTTTTTATGTAATAAATTAAAAAGCGTCACAGTAGACTATTAGCAAGGGTCTCACTATATACATGGTAGCTTGGGTGTGTACAGGGTGAGACATATTTCCTGTTCGAAAATAAAAACAATTTTTCTTGAAAAAAGATTTATTTCAAGCTCTGACCTCAACAAATAGTAAACATTTTACTAATCTACGAGAACAACAAAAAATATTCAAAACGCTTCCCTTTTGCCTTCACTATTTTGCAAAGTCTTTTAGTAAAGTCTTTAATAACTGCACGAACTAATTCTACTGGTATTTTCTCAACCCATTTATTTAATTTTGATTTAAGAATTTTGATACTTTGGCAAATAGTACGTCAATTGATATTTTTATCAACATTCTGTGGAGTTTCAGGTTTCCCCTAGTTTGAATATTTCGGATGGACTCAGTCCCTCTTCATGCTTCTCTATCATGAACCTTCGCATCAAAACTACAGACGTTGTTAATAGTTCATTTCTAATTGTTCTGTCGCGATATCAAGTTTTTATCTTTACGTTTGCGTGAATCGAATATGTATTTCTTTAATAACGTTAATTACTGAGTTTATTAATGTCAATATCTTTCAACTCTACATCAATCAATAAATTAATAACCTTTTATAGCAAACAAACATGATCGCTATGAGGCGTCCAAATCCCTCAACACATTTTTATGGTTGAAGCACGCTATTCTAACAGTTACCGAGTGAGAGGGTAAATAAAATGACACGTGATATTCCAGTATGGATTATTGTAAACACGGGAAAATTTAGTTAACATTGGATCTCGGCGATCGACATATTAATTGAACATCTAACCCTGAAGGTTACGCCGAATTACACTCTGTGATCACATAAATAACATTCGTTAATTTTTACCTTCCTTGCACGACGATGATGATTCCCTCACGATGTACCCTTCACTAAATTCACGAAGCTCGCCAGTACACTTCCCAAGCCTAACATAAAATACGGATGTTGAATGTTGGAGGAATCGCGTAAGCTGCCCGATGATCACTTCCCCTATTATAGCTTGAAGACTGAATGTTGGAGAAGCCGATGACTCTTGCAGGCTTGTAGACTAATGTTGAAGATGGTGCCAATGTTTCTCACTAATGTTGAAGACCAATGTTATATGTTGCCGTTGCTCTTCCTTACAAATGCAGACTGATGTTCCTCGGATGATGGTGATGCTGTTGTTGATTGTATCTTCTCTTGAATTGAACATGTTGATGATTCTTCGATGAATTGTTTCTTCACAGCTTCATCTTTGAATTCTTGTCCCGCCTCCAGTAAAGATGAATATACTTCCGATGAGAGTTGACGGCACGACTTTGCCGGCTTGCCGTTATAGCGGCAAGCGATCACAACTTTCCTTAAATCCTTCTTCCTCTGAGTCTCGAAATTGAAGCCCCTTTCGTCTCAATGCGTGTGTTTATATATGAGTTACCCTCACTAACTTCACGAAGCAGGCCTGGTGGTTGGTTCTAACCGTCAGAAATTCCTGAGAGCCGTCTCTACCACGCCTATCCGCCACAGCTACGATTTCGAGACCAACATTCCTATGTTTCTGCCTCTTCATTCATTATATATATATATATATATATATATATATATATATATATATATATATATATATATATATATATATATATATATATATATATATATATATATGTATTCATATTCATGACAGTTCTTCAAAAAGTTTGGTTCAACCTGGACAATTGACTTTGTAAAATTACATTGGGTAATACTGTATTTGAGAAGTAATAATTACTAAAATTGATTTGAAAACATGGAACACAATTATGCCCTACACTGTACAACAGCCAGTGGTGTTTTTAAATTATGCTGATGAGTTGTAATAAATCAGTTTGTGCTAACGTTATTCGTGACCTTTATTGTTGTCACTAACTGTGAGAACTAGTTTTAAAGATGCAACAATTTCTTCATGAATATAAAAATAACTTTCCACCATCAGTTTCGTCAGTTTAAATTTCAATTCAAAACTCTCATTTGTATTTCAAGAGTTGTTGGCAGCTCTGCAGCTCTCAATTATTATTGGTAGCCTTCCTGACGGTGTCTACCTTTGCCTGATTTATTCAATTTTGATTGATTGAAACATATCACCTTTCTACTGCTCAATGTATCAGAAAAAAATAGGGAACAAATAAATTATTTATCGTTGAAAGCCTAAATATGGAAATACGTTGTTTACAGACCCACCAAACTAGGCTTTCAAACTTGAATAAAATTATTTTATTACAGGGTATACAGGGTATACAGGGTGTTCAAAAGCGAGAGGTACAAACATTGACAGTGGGCAAGCACAAGCAAAATAACTATTTGTTCCCGAATCTCAAAGATTTGAAAACTCTTTAGCTGTTAACAAACTGAGGTTTAAACTTTAACCTTGATGCCGAATTAGTAGTAATCTTTCCGAGAAATCGAATAGCGGAAAATGAAACGAATATCGGTGAAATCGACGCTTTATAAAACAAACATTGCAATAACTGTTCGAAGTGTCCGCTTCCTGGATCAATGCAGGTCTGCAATGTTATCTACTGCTACCACTATCCTTGTGACAAGAAACATTTTGGACCCTACCGATATTCTGCATAACAATGATTTCATGTGGTCCCAGAGAAAACAATCTAAAAGACTCTTGTTTGGAGATCTTGGAGTTCATGCACTGATCCATTACGCCCTATCCACTGATATAGAAAAGGGTCGTTCAGATATTGGCGTGTATTCCTGTCGGAATGCAACGAAGTTCCGTCGTGGTGGAACCACTTTCGACGGTCAATACCTAGAGGCATATCCTTCAGCAGTTCAGGCAATACGCCTCTTAAAAACGTGACATAAATGGTTCATATAAACTGGCAGATATGACTCAACGAGATAGTCGTCGACAATACCAGGCCACACATTAACCCTAAACCGATGCTAATAGTTGAACCGATACACTTCTTGAGGCTTATCCTCTTGATAGTTGTACAGATTATGTATGTTGTGTGTTCTGTTGCGTACAAATGGGGCTCCGTCTGGAGATGGAACATGTTTCATGAAATTTTCGTCGTCCTGTTCTTACCTCAGTCACTATCGTGCAAGCTGTACATGAAGGATGTAGTCGGTTGGGAACACATCCTGGACTTTCTGAAAATGGTACGGATGTACATTGTCGTCATTGATTACATGCCATACGTCTACGTAGTTTGGAATTCCTAAAACACATGGTACAGCTCGAGTGCTTGCATGAGGTCAGTCACAGAAGTATTGCAGCTCATCGGCCCCCATTGCATCACGTCATTCCTTGGGCAAACCGTAATCTTTCGTTTACATTGAAACTTCCACGCTTGCGTAGACGACAATGTATGTTCAAAAATATGCAATACTTTGGCAAATAACAATTTAGAAAACGCTCCTGATACAACCTAGCAACACTTCAAGCATTACCGTTGACCACACCGTAAGCCATATGCATATACGGCAGTTCTTAATTTGACAAACGTGACATGGTGTCAACGCTATGCTGCAACGTGAACTGATCGTGAATACTAAGCAATCGAGTATTGCTGTATTTAGGTGGACAATTTTATTTGAAATTTACATTTTGAAAACTCGAAAATGAGACACACTGGGCTCGACAGTTAACACCTAAAACTTCAGTAACTTGAAAGCCAGAGTTCTAAAGTACGTGTTTGTAGGGAAAATGCAGCTATTTTGCGCGTCCCTACCTACTGTCAATATGTGTATCCCTTTGTTTTAACACTTTCAAAAATAACCAGCGAGGGAAGAATAAATCTAGTTCAATACTACGTTTTTTATATCAAAAAAAAACTTTTAGTTGAAATGACGTGTGGAATCTAGATTAAACTTGCCCCGGAGTAATCGACAGGTAACCACGTCGGTAGCACTACTCTAGGTTGGGCCCACTGGCATCCTCGAAGAAACAGTTTCAGGACTGTGAACAAATCTATAGTTAGACTGTTTTATTTCAAGTGAGAGACGAATCTTTCCTCGATGAGTTTGTATCATATGCTTAGCGACTAAAAGAAGGAAAAAATTATGAAGAGAAAGATTTTCTTGGATATGAATATAATCCAGTATTTATCCCATGAAGTATAACGTTAGCCATTCTAACATTAACAGTTTATATTTACCCGTCAGGCATATTGTAAGAAATTTTAACCCAAAGTCTTATTTTAACCTATGAAATATATAATTAGTAATATTAGGTTTGCAATATTGGAGTACCAATATTAAATTAGCAATTCATGGTAATGTAGAGAATCAAGTTAGCAGTCTTCTTTACTTTATTTAACGCATTATCTATACTAGCAAAGATACAACCTAGATGCGAGAACCCTTTGCAACTCTTCATATTTATTTATAGGGACAGAGTGGTGGACATAACATCAATTCAAACGGATAATGAAAGCCAAACTAGAATTTTAATACACACTTCACTTCAGTGTACACTCTTGGAGACTTAACTGAAATCCTGCAATCTTACATTTAAATTCATAGAATATCGTGACAGACGTCATATTCTCAGTCGAAAAGGAAAAACCTTTTCAGTCTTTTAAGCCTATTTAAAACAATTGAACCCGAAGGCCTTGCTCCTCGAATGCTTAGAGAAACAACTGAAGTGATTCGTGGGCCCCTAGCAAACATCTTCTTTCAATCGCCTACACTAGGATAATTCAGGAGTATTATAAGCAGGCAAACGACCTTCCTATTTCAAAAGAAGAGTAAAAATGCCTCCATTAGCATTCGTCAGATCAGTCTAACATTTGCCTTCAGTAAAACAAACGAAAGATTACTCAAAGTCCGTGTAATAAAACAACTTTAAGCCCAAAATAGTTACTGGCACCCAGCACGGATTCAGGGAAAATTTAGCTGCCTCACAAACCTCTTCGAATTTTATTGAGAAGTCAGCCACACATACGACTATAAAAAACCATGGACCTTGCATACCTCAGCTTTGAAAAGCCTTAGACAAAATTCTCCACGAGGGAATAATGGCTAAAGTAGAAGTGTATAGAATAAAAGGTAACTAATCTCGATGGGTACGAAACTGGCTTACTTATCGCACTGAACGTGTGATGATCCATGATATAGACAGTAATTTAACGCAAGTAATATCTAGAGTCCTCAATGAGTATTTTAAGCCCGGTCCTCTTCATCATCTACATCAACAACCTACATTAACGACTTTCAAATTCATCGAAGATGGGAAGCTCTGTCACAAAGTGTTTGCAGAAAGAGACAGAGTAACCATCCAATCAGATTTCAACCTTATACCTACTAAAGTTGACTGAAACCTGGTAAATGAGCTTCAATATCGATTAATCTTCAGTAATGCACGTTGGTGTAAATAACCAGCATTTCCAACACACAATGAATGACATACCTATTGAAGCAGTGCAGCAACAGAGATCTTGGTATCGTTTATGCTGAAAGTTTCGATCATGACAAACAAATGTTAGTTTTTTAGTTTCACTGGAAGAAACGTTGAATGCTAGTGAAAGAACATAATATTGTTGCTCTATAGAGCTTTAGTCCGGCCAAATCTGAAATATGCAGTTCAGCCGTGGTCTTCTATCATACGAAGAGATATTAATAAAATAGCGAATAGTCAGCACAAAGCAACAAGAGTTATTTCTCAACTTTGCAATTCTATCCATGAAAGTTTCTTCAAGAGCTTGAACTCATATCGCAAGAGTAAAGAAGACTGTTAGGACAACTCATTGTGACCTATGAGTATCTTAACGGCTTGTACGGCGTTGCCCTATTAGGATTTTTCGACTTAGACGATGACGTGCGAACCAAAAGTAACTGCCAAAAACCAATAATAGGAAACTTCAAGACATGCCAGGCTCTACACTTCTTTCTGGTTAAAGTTACCGAAACTTTGAACCAATTGCCCGAAAATGTCGTTTCTACTGGCACTGTGAACTCATTAAAAGTTATTTTGATAAATGTTGGATGAAGAACCCCGCAAGTATTGTAACGTACTGATTCTATATCCCAATTGCTAAGACCTATGTATGATTGTGGTGTATATACGTGACTGAAATACAGATGTAAAAAAAGTCCTTGTACATGACTGAAATGTTTTTTCGTAATTGAAGTTTATGTACGTAACTGATGCATTTATATAAGACGGTATGGGACTTGGGTAGCATCCTAAGAATGGACAAAATGACTAGTTCCTGTTACCTTATTCTGTTTCATTTTTTTAACGGCGTTCTACTCTGTTGATAACGGGGTTTTACCAAGTCCATGTATGATAAAAGAAATATTGCTTTTTAAGCATCGTATGATCAAAGGTGCAACATAGCAGTAGAGATATAAAATAAGTACTGTAATTTAATGATGCTTGCATGAACAAATAAATTAAATCGTATTACAATTACGTCATTTTAGTAAATCATTGTTTAATTTACAATATCAAATTAAAAAACCATCATGATGTTAAGGACGTTGAGCAAGAAAGTTTTTGATCAACGTGTTTTTGTTTTAAACAATTGACGGAAAAGTTCAAGCATAAATTTTTATTTATAAGGCTATTGAAATATTTTACGACCGGGACACTTAATATCCCTACAGTTTATCAATTGACGTGAACGGTATTTCTTAATATGTAAAATATTTTTTTGTTGTTTCCGGGAAGAACACGCTATCGCAACTAATACTACTGTACAAATCTACTATCTTTAAAAATTGTAAATGGGTTAAGGATTTACTGTGCAATGAAACGTAACATAAAAAATTCGTAACAACTTAAGTGTTATCTCCTCCAGCTGATGATACAAAGTAGTCTTGTAATTACCCAAAAAAATTTTTCATAAGTGTTGAATTTTCTAGCGCAACTGCAGGACAACACTCTCTTGGCCTCAACCTAAGCGGCTCTGCAGCCAATTAATTGGGCTTATAAAGACAATAAAACTTGTGAATAAGCTTCTTTGGATAAGATTCGTAGGAACAGAACTCCTAAATTTGGGGTCTTTCCCAAGTCAGTAATAGACCGATTTTGTTTCTCAAAACACAAACCAAACTTGGAAGAAAATTTTATTTTCTCATGTAATTGCATAGGCCAACAACTAAAACTTTGAAAACTAAGAGAGTAAAATTGACTTCCCTGACTTGTTTAAGAACTCAAGTGATAGCCTATTTGTCGTCGTGCTTCTTACCTCGAGAAAACTGGCAGTCGAAACGAGAGCAATGTTTTTCTTCGCAAAATTTTTTGTAGCAGTAACGATGTATGATAAGAAATATATTTAAGTTGCTTGCTCATTACAGACGCATGATGTGAACTAATATTTGTTCACAAATTCAGTAACTGGGACTAGGCTTTGCAGGGCTTTTTCTGCTCAGATATCGTAGTGAACTATCATTATAAATCTTAGTGCTGCTCACTTGCCTGTTAAATATGGTGCCCTTTTGTAAAGCCACCGTCATACATTAGGAATCGAGCACTCACCATTTGTCAGTGACATATGCAATCTCGGGCATCCTAGAAGACGGTCAAACGTTCGAGCGACGTTGTGTGAACTGGTGAGGGGCGCAAAAACAATTGAATGAATAAAATGCACCTAAGGTATATGTAAATGTGAAGTAGATAAAATAATGTTTTTCTAAATCTTTTTTGTACTGATCACAGATATTTCCCAATAATTCCAAGTAAACAGCTTAAGAATTTTGTTCGTTTTTGTAACGCTGCAGTTTATTCTATAGTTAATGTAAATAAAAGGACCCTATGTAGCTCTTATTTTATTATTTACACCTGTGTTGAAATAAATTATATTCGTAGTCAGTTTTTGTTCAAAACTATTATAAGTCTTTCAACCGTTGAAAAAATTCCACTTGTATTTTTCCAATATATTTCGACTTTATGTATTGCAAATCTATACGTTTGTTTGTTAACCACTCTGGATCCTGACAGAATTATTTCAATTCTATAGGAGTAAACTTCCAGGTCTGGTACACTTAATATTAGTCAGAATCTTCACTGAAATGTTTTCTTAAAATATGTTTTAGTAATTATCAAACTGTTAAATGTTTTCTATGAACAATTCTATCTTTTCCCCGAAAAATCCTTAGTACAAATCCTTTATACAAACCTTTAGTAAAACCTTTTATTGTACCTAGTACGATAAAAACCTTAAAACAAATAAAACTAACCCTAGCTTCATTCGAATCACCGAGATCTAAGTTAAAAGTTGTGGAAAAACAGCTGGTCAATTAACTTGTATTTATTTCCTAGCTAAACTTGAAGTTAATTTGAACCAATTGAGCAAATATCGGGATGGCATGGATTTAACCAATTCTGGCAATTCCATTTGTTTCTGAATGAACATTTAGGGACGTGATGATGTCAACTCTCCGAAAGTCACCACTTTAGGGGTTGAGTAATTCAATTTGTGGGCAGTTTGTTCTATGTTAGTCGAGTGTAGCTATGCTTCAGGGTGAGAGACAAGCCGAGTTTCGAAGTTTTTTATTTTGATTTACAAACGTCAAGACTAGACCAAAAGGTACAGAGACTTGACTGAGAGAAATACCTGAAAGAGACACAGAATCCAGGTTTTGAATGAAAAGTAGAGAAAACGACCTGCTCGGACAAGGGAGAGTAAATAATTTGAAATGAACATAAATGATTATAACGATAAAATAAAATTAAAAGGAAAGTGAGCTGCAATAGCTACGGCTTGCAATGCAAAGACAAATTTTTGAGAATTTTTACGTCTTTAAAGAAGTAAACATCGCGAAACCCTAATGATACAATGTAACTCACTAAGCAAAAACTCGAACAAAAGAGAACAAAATAGAACAAGATAATTGTATAGTTTAACAATTCTTGAATGAAACAAAATTATGAATATAATAAGAACGAGATGTCAGACATAAAAATTATGGCAGCTTATTTTACTTACTATTGAATAAACGTAGTACGAATGATAGAAATTATTTTAAAAAATGTAGATGTATGAAGTTTTAAATCCCGTTGAAATTATTGTTATATAAGTGCAATTAAACAAAGGACTGTACAGAGCAACCAAAACAAGTCCCCACGTTGAATTGAAATTTTGGCTAAGTGTTTCAGTCTCAGTCTCTTTAAGCTGAATAATGATAGGAAGTTATTGGAAAATAACTATGCAATGATACGACTGAAACATGAAATTTTATCATTACGGGCATTTTATTAAATCAATAAATTGGCAAGAATTTGACGATGTTAAATTGATATGAACTGATATATTTTACAGAACACAGAAATTGGGTTTAGCATGGGAACTAATTATTCAGAATGACAATTTTTTACCCTGTCTACGATAACTGATGTTACGTAACCTGAATAGAAAGTTTATTTTGAATACAAAGAGAAGAAACAGAATACAAGCTAACTGTAATCTCAAAAATATCAGAAATACAGAATTTTTGTATTGATGAAATACCTGGATGTGTAAACGTACAAGATAGTTGGTCTGGAACATAAAGAATACCTGAATTTAAGTAAGTGAAACACAAAGCTATCTGTACGTCTTATTCAGAAACAAACAAATATTTTTGTAACTTACTTGCTAGATTAGAGATAGTAGGAGAAAGCAAACACTGTCTTGTTAGGCAACACTAAGCACGAAATGAAACCACTTGTGAAGCAAACTTAGCTTGTCAACAAAGATTGTCTCAAGACGAATATTGCAACTTGAATTTGTAAATAAAATAAAGATTTAGATTTCAATGTCTAGTTACTAATGGCATGAAAAGAACACTGAATTCACTCTAAACTAAGAATAAAAATAATTACGAGTTTTAATTGCGGCTCCACAATTATACTTACGCCTTTCTATGCCTTGTTATGCCAGTTGTCCATGGTTCTGTGCAGGTGTAATTTAAAGGATGTTTACAGCTACATCCTTACAGTTATGAAAGTGTGTGCAGCTTAGCCTTACATATTTGAATGGCTGGTATATACAGTATGTGATTTCCTGGTTCGTGTTTCTTCAGTCTCAGCTTCACTCTTCTAAGGCTATCCTCTTAGCTAACGGTACTTCTGGACCAAAATGGAGACAAATTGACGATCAAAGTTTTCAACCGCGGTGATTGGCTTAGTTCATTCATCGGCTTGAAGTTCCATAACAAACCTTGAAAATAAAACAATGACTGTTATTTTGGTTCGTGTATCATGGAGACGTGCAGCTTTTGAAAAACAAAAACCACGTTTTATTCCCGCACCGGAAATTTACACTTCTTCTTGCGTCTCTTTGACTTGACATTTCCATACTTGTACCTTCAGGAAAGCTAGAGGATGGGAATGCAGCCTCAGGAAACGAGTCAAATGTTAATTGTGGTGACAATTTGTCTCAAGTCGATGAACTAGTGAGCCCTAACTGTTTCTCTGTCAGAATTGAACTATTTGATCCAACACCTGGCTCTTCAAAAAGCATGGGCTAAGTTGAAGTATAGACTATAGGAAAATCGATTTTTGGCCCTCAGATTGTCCTGCTTAACTATGAAAACAAATGTGCATATATACTGGTGGGACATTCCGTTAATTTACGATCTAGGTGTTAGACTAACCTTAATCCCGACCAAGCTTAACCATGAGGATTATTAATGAACCACAAGCGACCACCTGAAAACAATCTCAGTGATTTGTGGCGAAACGTGCTCTCTCTCTACATGGTCACAGGATAAATACGTAATAATTACGAGCATTAATTGAATTCTTACAAGATGAATGTATCACATGCACATTTTACATTAATTGAATGCAATCAATTTTCATAACGAGAGAGAGACGTCGCAAATTGGAGGAATCAAAACCCCCTGACATGAATACTATATTATGCATTAGTGAGGCCAACACAAAAAGGGTATCGACACAATTAATAAGCATAAAATTTACTGGAAAAACACATGAAAACCACAAAAGTAGTCTTATCTTCTTAATCGATCAATGCTACTCACAATAACTAATTGAATCACACAATGCCGAGTGGTCGTGGAATTGAAACACTGTTACATCTAACAACACATCCTAAGTACACGCGGACACGCCAAAATTTACTGGAAAAGCACTCCAACCCAATCACTTAAACTCACTCTTAATTTTTATTTGAACTCACTCTGATTTAATATCACTGCAATTCCATCAACCGATTCACTAACAAATTATCATTATTGGGTATTCAGTTCGAAGAATTTTCGCTGTACGGACGCACACACTATCCGCACAGACGCTCAGTAGCTCTACACACTGTGCAGCACATCCTGTTGTTTATGCTATGTACGTGCAGGCCTCTCCCGCTGGTTTCCAACCTCCACTGGGTTTAAAGGGCCCAAGGTAAAATCGTATTAATTAATATTTCCACTTGGTTCCTGTTGTCGATGTTCCGAAGTAATCACGTAGACATTAAATCCGAGTTGATGCTGAACCCCCGAGCAGCTCCACATTAATTGCTGATGAAACTTTCCCAAGCTTATGTGAACTTTTCCAAGTTCCAATTACTCCTAGAAGTAGTAATCGTTGTAGATGTAGATTTGCTGATAGATTCCGACAGCTTCCGTTAGATCCTGATCCTGATCCTGACTGTAAATCCCGTAGATTACGCAGATTACGTAGATTCTGTATGTCCCGTAGCTTACGTAGGTTCCGTATGTCCCGTAGCTTACGTAGATCCCGTATGCCCCGTAGCTTACGTAGGTCCCGTATGCCCCGTAGCTTACGTAGGTCCCTCCCTAAAATGAGAGAAAAGTCCTCCATAAGTGCATGCCTTGATAGAGCTGCCCTACTACGCTTATGACTTGATAAAGGTGCCCTATTAAGTTTATTCCTGTTTCCTATACCAGAAATAATCTCACCTCCCACCGCTGTGTCTGTTTTCTGCTTGTTGCCTCCTCGATGTCGCTAGCTCTCCCAGCTTGTAGACCCCTGCTGTAGAATCGTCGTCGCTCCCAGCACTGTCGTTCACACTTATGGCCTTGCTTTTCTGACCATGTTGGTTTCCTGACTGCTGCTTATATATATTCCGTTGGTGTTTTCTAGAAACACGCCTCCTAACTTTTAGCCCCTCCTTTCACACTTGGTCTTGCTTGTGTCCGTTTGCAGTTTTGACCGTTAGTCTCTTCAATTTTTCTCATTTTTCGAGGCTCTCATAGGACATATTTCACCTGCTAGGCGTCCGTTGCTCAGACTTTCTTACGTTGCTTGTTTTGTTTGTGTTCTGCTGCTCGATGGCCGTTGGCTTTTAATGAGTCTGAGGCCCAACTGCTCGCACTCCCCGCATACCTGCACACCTTCCGACATCCTTATAACACATCACACACATCCTTACACGTTAACACATCACTCCACATCACTATGACTTATCTCTACTATCATGACACATCACTACTATCACCACAATTTGTGTCTAGCAGTATGGCTACACCAAACGCCTCTGTTATTTATGCAAGTGAAACAGTCTTGTTGCACACAAATACAGGACTCAGAATTAATCCACAAGGATCCTAACGGAAAGGAATATGAATGTGCACTTCGAATCATTGATGGACCTAAATAAACTACTTTGACCTCTGTTTCCCATCAAACTTGACATTTCGAAACATCAAACATCTTGACAAAATATGGTGACGGTTTTAAGGACTTGGTAAGTAAGTTTCCACAACTTTCAGAATCGAAACTGAAAGAAGTTTTCGTTGGCCCTGATTTTCAAAAATGTATGAAAAACGATGGGCTTGAAATCACAATAGATAACCTTGAGAGATCGGCTTGGAAATCACTTTAAAAATTTCTAACAAAATTTCTTGGCACACAGGAAAATTCAAACTTTGAAAACATCGTCGGATACAAGTTGGAAAACTTCAAAGCCTTGGAGTGTTCAGTGAGCTTGAATCTTCAGTTTTTGAATTTTCATCTCAGACATTCTCCATACAATCTCAACAGTCTGGGTGAAAAACAGAGAAAAGCGTTTTCCACCAGGATGTAAAAGAAATGGAACAAACACATCATGACTGGTCGAATGTCAGTCTGGTAACAGGCTATTGCTGGCTGCTGTATAAGGATCTACATCATGCAGCGCATACGAGAAGTTCTAAATGGAGCTTCGAGGAAAAAAAATCATTATCAGGATAGGTTCATATTTTGGTCGCTGTGACTACCATAGTACGTGAAGAATGAGTAACAATTTATTTGTCAATGCTGTGAGAATAATTTTTTCTTTGTATTTACTTCTTTTGTCTGATTTTCTTTGAGATTTATCTGCACTTAAAAGTCTCACGTGGTTAAGGGAAAAGTTGGCCACTCCTGAACTCAGTACCTATATCAAAAAACATCAACAATACATTACATGGAGAAAAACTTGAAATATTTTTCTGCGTACCTGTTTAATTATTGAGCTTCTTCGCTTATACATTATACTAAACTGGTTAAACTCACTCCACTGTGATATTTTGTGAGTATATATGTGGCGATACGAATTCTTTCTCTACACGGTTACAGGATAAATTAGTAAAAATTACGAACATTAATTGAATTATTACAAGGTGAATGTATCACATACACATTTTACCTTAATTGAACGCAATCAATTTTTCATAACATGAGAGAGACTTTTCAAATTAGAGGAATCCAAACCCCCTGACAACACTCCCCTGATCCATCTAACAACACAACCTGAGTACACGCGGACACGACAAAATTCACTGAAAAAACACTCCAATGCTATCACTTAACCACACCCTTAATTTTGACCAACGATACTGCTGATTTAATAATCACTGCAGTTCCATCAACCAATTAACTAACAAAATTATCATTATTGGGTATTCAGTTCGAATAATTTCGCTGCACGGGCGCACGCACTACCCGTACACATGCTCAGCAGACCCTATTGTTTATACTATGTATGTGCATGCTTCTCCCGCTGGGTTCCAGCCTCCACTGGATTTAAAGGGCCCAAGGTAAAGTTGTATCAATGATATTGCCACATGGTTCCTGTTGTAGATATTCTGAAGTGATCACGTAAACATTAATTTCCAGTTGATGCTGAAGTCCCGAGCCTTTCCAAATTAATTACGGGTGAAACCTTCACAAGTTTTTTTGAACTTTTTCAAGAATCCAATTACTCCTAGAAGTAGCAGTCGTAGTAGATGTAGATGTCCTAATAGATTCCGACAGCTTCCGTTAGATTCTGATCTTGATCCTGATTCTGATCGATCCCGTAGACCCCGTAGATCCTGTAGATCTCACAGTTCCCGTAGTTCCCGTAGTTCCCTACCTAAAATGAGAGAAAAGTCCTCCGTAAGTGCATGCCTTGATAGAGGTGCCCTATTACGTTTATTTCTGTTTGCTATCTCAGAAATTATCTTACCTCCCACCGATGCTTCTGTCTTTTGCTTGTTGTTGCGTCGACGTCGATCGCTCCTCCAGCATGTAGACGCTCCTGTAGAATCGTTGTCGCTCCTAGCACTGTCGCTCACACTTATGACTTCTTGCTATGTTGAATTCCTTGGTTTCCTGACTGCTGCTTCTATAACCCGTTGGTGTTCTCTAAAAACACGCTTCCTGACTTTTAGACCCTCGTTTAGCATTTGGTCTTGCTTGTAGCGGTTGACTGTTGTTCCTGTTAGTTTCTTATTCGATGCTTCCCACGTTTTGAGGCTTTTGCAAAACATATTTCATCTAGTAGGCGTCGTTCAGACTTGCTTACGCTGCTTGTCTTTTGTATTCTGCTGCGCGATAGCCGTTGGCTTTTAATGGGTCTGAGACCCAACTGCTTGCATTCCCCACGTACCTGTTCACCTTCACACATACTTATAATACATCACACACATCCTCACACATTAACACATCATTCCACATCACTATACCTTATCACTACTATCACTACATCACTGTTACCACCACATATATTAATGGACTGCAAAAATAAGAGGTTTGGTGGAAAATTTTTAGTAAAATTCTGCTCACTAACAGGTGATATGTATAAGAAAATGAGAAAATGAACAAAATCAGCAACACATCAATTGTATTTCAAAGTTTCAGTTTTACTCAGTTCAACCTTAAAGTTTTAGTCTATTGTATTAAAAGGGATATGAATCAATTAGAAATGTGTTGAGCATACTCAATATTGCATCAACCCTTGAGGATTCATTTGTTTACAATGCTAATATAGAATTCACTAGTTAGAGTGTGAACAAATGCTTTCTTTTTTATTGATGAATTTTCTGGTACAACTAGTGCGTTCTCCAAATTTGTGCTTTCTGTCACGTACTCGACGTGTAGCGTATCGTTGGTTCAAACTGCAGTAATGAAATGCCGCTTAAATGAGGTTCCACTCCGTAACTTTATCATGCTTCTAATCACCATTCCTGACCGACCAATTAGTAGGCGAGCTGACAAATCTTGATCAAACCTTACACTTAAACTTTATTTATATGTTAATGTACTGGGGCTATTATTAGGTATAATGTCAGAACATCATAAATGCCACAAGCGCCACCTGGCTTCAATGCACGTTGGTTCAAAAATTTTTATTTGACCTCGACTGCAGATGAATCTGTTGAAAAGATTCAACGGTGGCTAATACTGCCGAACGATAGAAAGGCTGCTGCGTTCATGAAACATAGTAATGAGAAACAATATGTGAAAAATAGTTTTGCAGCAGTGCTATAGAGTCTGTATGGAATTGTTCCAGGCATATAACAATGAATATCCGACAAGATTGGATTTAGCATCAGGTTGCAAACAATACTGGAAGTACGAAGCAAATCATAACCAATACGTTATTTAAAGAAAATTACTCTTCATTCATGTGACAATATATATTCACATTTAATTTCCCCAGCAATTTAGGTTATTAGACCATACGCATCGAGACACGCATTTCCCCTAGGTTTAATTAACGCAACAAGTAAGCGTAAACAATGATACTTCTACAGGTTAAGAGATTCTTAAAACCTTACGAAAGAAGAGGACAAAGAAAGAATCAGGCTCACCAAATGAACAAAAGAGAAGGGTAAAAGTTCAACTGCTCAAATAAAAATTTGAAATAAAAGAAACTTAATTCTCCTCTCTAACTAATCTAGACCGACAAATAAACTTAATAAACACCCTAGATAAAAAAATTTTCCTGCACGTTTTACGGTCAGCCAACAGACGCAATTAACCGAGTAAAATAAAATGATAACACTAGGAAACACAATTTTTTTTAATTAGGTCTGATAGCTGTTTTCAACTAATTTTTTTGTGGGGGGGGGCGGAATCCGAACCTTATCTCGGATGTTTTCTATAACGTCAAGTTTATCAACGGTAGGATCCCCATGTTCCTGAAAAAATATGAAAAATACTGTACTCAACCGATATGTCTTTATTTTTCATAACAATTTTTACACATTGACATACAATAAAATATGAAAAAACGGCAATGTTTTCTACAACACTATAATGTTTTTACAATGCAAACGGTTACTGTAATTTCAGCACTTTACTGCCGTTACGAACGAATTCGACCTAAGTCATATTGTTGGTTATATAGGGAATTTTAATAACATATTCGTCTGTTTTCTGGTGTAACCGAACACGTCTAGTGGTTGTGTAAGTGACCACAACTACAACAGCCATGGCAGTCTGAACAAAATGAACAAATTCGCGCGGTCAGTGTGTAGGTACATATCAAAGGGAGTGGTATTACGTTACTGATGGTCCATATTATCGTCCACTTAATCATTAATGAAATCAAATTCAGGTAAGCTTTCAACTTATATCGAAATTTAATTTAACAATTACCAACATAATAAATATTTAGTATTATATGACCTAATTTATAACCATACACATTTGTCCCTGTCGGAACCAAGTATTTCTTGGTGGAACTGGACAAATTAGTTCTTGCCAGTATAGTATGAAATAGTGTGAAAATTATCTATTGATAACAGCAATTTTTAATAAATTTATGTAAAACTAAATTATTAAAAAAATTAGGTGTCAGGGCGCTTCTTTCCAGTTCGATTCTATAAATCATAATTCTCTACCTGAAGAGGTTCGTGTCTGGAAGCGTACCACCGAACCGAGATACGAGGATCCTCCTCTCAGCTATTGCAGGAAAGTACGAGCTGGGAGGTTTCCAATCGTTTAATATAAAGAAAATACAGTAGACTCATAGAACAATACAGATAAGTTAAGCCAATGGAACATCGAAGCTGATTGACTGTTAGTGGCAATTTAGGCGAATTAAGGGATTAAGGGATTAGGAATTAAGAATTAAGGAGAACCTCACAGGCCGACAACTACACTTCGAATGAGTCTAGTCCGCCTTCGAATCAGGGCTTCGGAGATGAGTGACACGTCGTCTCCACGTAACAAAGTCACTGACCCCGACCGGACATCATACGACCGAGTCAGCGAAAACTACAAGCTAGTCCTCATTCCACTTAGTCAGCAACTATAATAATAAAAGACACACACATGTGGCCTGCATTCCTGCGGGGTTGGTGACCCGGCAACTAAGGACCTGACATTACCCCCGCGGCGACAAAAGGTCGTCCTCGATCCTTCATTTAAGGCCACATTCTAAACTCGAAGACAACGTTCTTCGTTGAATCAAATTACAAACACGGGGGGATATGTCTACGACAATGTGCGCCGGGACGATGTCTCCCCGAGATGAGGCCGCCGTGCAGAGGGCAACAGTAGAGGCAGTTCTGTGCACAAATGAGCATACAGCTACCATTTGCGGTACCCGACAGACCACGTCCCGCGGATTCGCCACCGGATTCTGCACAAATACAGATATTTAACTAAACATTCCAATAATTATACATGAAACAATTTCTAATCAATGAACAGCCACTTATTAATAGATTCCAATAACAGTTGCACGTAGTTCCAACATCGATAGCATTTATACATTACACAGGTTATTCATCCAATATGACGATAAAGTATAAACTAATACTCCTAGTAACACATGTCTAGCCATACACGGCATCAAACACAATGATTCGTTCGTGCATGTTTTTAACCAGTACTCGTTGCTTAAATGCACATTTCGTATCCCCACTTCGTATTAATACCATTTCGTATTAATATGTCTTTTAATATACAAATATTAAATATCACTAACTATATTCCCTATAAATTTTCATAAGAAACATCCTCTAAATAGCGGTACATAAACAACCCGTAAAATATCATCGTAACATAACAACAATACATATTTCCTAACAGCCGACTGATAATGCTAATATAAACAGTTCACGACAATATGAGTCAAGAAATATTATTGGATTGAAGAAATATTGCTGAGAAATATTATTGCCACAGACAACGCACAGCTCTTAGAGATGGTGTTGTGATCTTATTATTATCACTCTTCAGTCCCAACCCTCAGACAGCTCTTATCTCCGAGCAGACATTGAATATCTTTATCTTACTCGGAGTGTACACCTGAGGGAGTAAGGGACAGTCGAGGAACCCAATAGGAGAAAAGGCAATTAAAGGCAGGATGAGTTTAACAGTTTGTATTAAGACATTTGGATATGATATAAATTCTTGATTCTTCTTTGTACACGTCTTGTCGGCTGGGCGCCGGGACGTATAGAGTTGGAGCCCGTAGCGAGTTGGTAACGTGCACTTCTTGTTAGTGCGTGAGTTGTTTGAGCCCCATCCTGTCCGCAGACAGGATAGCTGATTTCTGATTTCTTCTGTTCTGCTGTTGGTTGTGTGTTGAGTTGTTCAGGTGATGAGAGTTCTTGGTGGATATGTTGACTTTGGAAGTTCTCGGTGGAGAGTGTGTGAAGTGGTGGTGGTGGTGGTGGTGGTGGCGATGCCAACAAGAGAAGCGAGGAAAATTAAGAGTTTGTCCCAGAGTGTGACTAAGAACAGATAAGGAGAAAATGAAACAGTTAGTAGGAGATGAAAAAAAGGCATGCTACACATGCACGTTCTGCTGGTTATAGGTCTATTTTGTGTTTAATTGGTTTTAGACTCCTCAGAGCTTTGTAGGCTGATATTATAATGTTGATTATATATGTGTGGTAGTTTTATTTTAGGATTTCGAGAGTAGTATACTGTATTGTTTGGAACAGTGCAGTTGAGTCCCTGGGGTCCCAACTGCCCACCTTGTTACAGCCGAGCGCCTTACCCACGTTGGAACCCCAGATCAGGTAACAACGCGGATCGCTCGGCCGTATCATCTACGCCCTAACTCCCTCCTGAGGAGAGGAGGCTGGGTCCAGTGATGGCATTTGTGCTGTATATTTGCTTTTTTTGTGGCAATTTATTTGTATAACGGTGCAGGTTCCAGGGCTATTGCGAGTAATTTTGGGCTTATAAATTGGTTATGTTGGTGGTTTATTCGGTCTGGAGGCAATGTAAGGGCAGTGTATAGCTGTGGTTCTAGTTGTTCTATATATGACCAAATCTGTTTTGCTTGTTTGTGTAGTACAATATTGATAGGTGTTATTTTGCATCGTCTTTGTAGTGATTCTGATGTTATGAAATCTAGCCATAGGGATCCCGTAATGAATCTTAAGGCTTTATTTTGAATTCGTTGCAGTTTGATGAGGGCAGATTTTGACAGAGTGTGCAATGGAATAATCGGATAGAGGAGGGCTGATCGTACTATTGTCATATATAATTTGATTTTGTTTTTTTCCGACAGGTTAAAAAATCTATATAGTTTTTGTAGATTATTTCTTGCTATATGGTCTCTGGCTTTCACGTGGCTATTACATATATCCCGTTGTTTTAATATTCAGACCCAGTACTTTGCCCAGGCCTGTGTAAGGATAATAAGTATCATCCACTACTATTTCCCCTTTGTTGTGCATACTTATTGGTACTATTGTGAATTTTCTTGTATTTGTTCTGATTTTCCATTTATTTTCGAATTCATTTATTTGTTGAATGGCTAAGCTAGTATTGTGGGCCAGGTAATGATGATTCTTTGGAACTGAAATAATTTGGGTAATGTCATCTGTTAAACATATGTAGTCGGTATTTGGTAGATTATTGTAATATGCAAATAATGTTGGGGATAAACATGAACCCTGAGGGACTCCTGTATGTAATTCGAACTGTGGACCAATAAAGTTGCTTATTCTGATTTTTGCTGTTCTGTCTGTTGAGAAGTCACACAGTGTTCTGATAAATATAGGTGGCAAATTTAGCTGAAGTAGTTTGTATTTAAGTCCTATTGTCCATACTTTGTCGAATGCTTTTGAAATGTCCCTCATTACTAGATCAACTTTATGTTTGTTTGATAAATGTATAGCTATTGTTTCATGTAGAGTAGCTAAAGCTGTATGAGTTCCCCGACTGCGTCGGAATCCGTGCTGTTTTGGATGAAGTTTTTCTTGAACTATTAGTTGCTCGTATAATTTATTATTGAGAATTTTGTCGAGTAATTTACCTTGTACATCGAAGAGAGATATAGGTCTGTAGTTTTGTACCTGCTGCTGTGAGGTATTTGGTTTTGGTAAGAAGATCATGATGGCTAGTTTTAGTTTATCTGGAAAATAACCGGCTGAAATTGATTGATTGAATATGTAGATTAAGTATCGTTTCATATTGTCCGGTAGGTGTTTCAATTGAAGCGTTGTTATTCCCGTTGGTCCCGGTGCTCTCTGTTTGAAACTTCTACGTATTCTATTAAATTATTCGATTGTGATTAACGGGAAATTGATTCTTTCAAATCTATTGAGGTCCCCTGTGTCATATGGTATTGTTGCCTTGTAGTTTTCTGCAATGTATGTTTCTATTGATTTTATGTGGTCGTCATCGAAGTTGTCATTGTCTTCATCTGTGTAGATTTGCTGCCAGTGACGTCTGAAGTGTGGCTCTTTTTCTGCTGGGGTGTCTAGTTGTTTATTTTCATGTTTGATGTATGGTGTTGATTGCTTATTGTTGTTTCCACTCATTCTTTTTATTGTTGAGAAAATTTTTTTGGGATCCGCTTCCAGTGTGAAGCTGAGCGTTGTCGCATCATTATATAGGGTGGTTGGCTGGGCACTGCTGCCTGAGCGTGACCGCTCATTGGCTAATGACAGCTAGCCTCGCACGGGATTCACTTCTTCTGTCCCAACAGCTAGCCTCGCCTTGACGCTCACTTGTAGTGGAGCCATGCGATTCACTACAATGGCCTTGACACAAATGTATACCATGCTCGCAGCATGCCTGTACTTTTTTGTATTATCACGCTGTTCAATTCTTTCTGTCCGGTGGCGCTTGTTGATCCCTAGAGTGAACCTTGTGAACTTTGATCGCACGTCTCAATGCAAGAGTCTGTTTACAAAAAATACGTTGCTGCCTCGAACTCAACCTATAATTAGCTCGGCCTTTTTATGCAGCAATATTATCGATGTCAGCTTGCTTGATTTTTCCGTCGTGGACATTTTGTACACTGTAAAGATTATATCTCCCTCGCTCTATTACTATGAACGGCCCTTCGAATCTAGGTGCAAGCTTCCTGCACTCACTAGGCTTGGGCACGTAGCGTACGTAACAACGCTGATTTATTGCCAGCTCTCTGTTACGTGTATTCTCACTCGCTTGTTTTATGTATTCGTCTGCACTTTGGTCTAAGCTACGTCTGAGATGTGTACGTATGGCATCAAAACGTACTTTTAATACCCTGTTGTAATCATCGTAGTTATATACAACAGTCCGACTATTTGTTTCATTGATACAAGAAGGGATATTTTTATCACATGCAAATATCGCGAAATGAGAATTGTCTCCTATGGAAGCATTAAAACATGTATTTATTGATGACATGATCTTTGGAATGAGCACATCCCACTCTTCGGACCGTGTGTTCACGTAGCTTCGTAAAGCTCGACCAATTTTTGCGTTGACTCTTCCTACTAAGCCGTTTGATTGTGGGTGATATGCAACGGTTCCGACTTTTTTTATATTATACTGAGCGCATTGGCTCTTCATTACTTCTCCCGTAAATTCAGCAGCATCGTCGGAAATTAATTCTCTTGGACAACCGAAAGGACCGAAAAGATGGGTTCGTAAGGCCTCAGCAATTGTATAAGCTCTCTTATCTCGAATAGGAACTATTACGCTAAATCTAGCTAAATAGTCTGTTATGCACAGAACGTACGCATTTTCGCTTGAAGTTTGTGGTAACGGACCCAAGAGATCCATTCCAGTCACATCCCATGAGTTCTGAGGAAGCGGATATTTTCGAACTACGGTTTGTTTTGATAGTCGGCCATTGCAACGTCGACTTACTTCACAAGCTTTTACAACGTTATTTGTGACACGCTGTTTGCCGGGAAAGCAGAAGTGCCTTTGGAATCTCAGCAGTGTGCGCTCAAAACCGCAATGTGAGACGTCCACGGGTTCATGACAAGCTTGATTACTTCTTGGATGAAGGGTTTCGGAACGCATATATTTACGAATACGTTTTTACGACAACGACCGACAGTATGTCGTTTGAAATACACAATATCGTTTTCAATGAAATAACGGGACACGAGAACGTCGTAGTTGTTTTGGCCCCGATTTCTTATGCTACGGCGAACGGTTTGCGGTTCTACGGGTGCGGGATCGCATTAGAAGCGTTTTATCCTACCGAAGTGTTCGTCATTGTTCTGAACAGCTGAAAGGCTATCATGGGTCCAAGGAAGGGTGTCCCATAGTTTGTTCTTTGAAACAAGCAACTCGTCCGAGTTTGAGCTGTTTACCAGACATTCCTCAGCGCTATCCTCTGGGTCTTCGGACACAACTTTTGTGTTTGCATTATACGGGAGACGAGAGAGAGCATCCGCTAATTTGTTCAGTTTACCCACGATATATTGAATTTTAGTAAGGAATTGTTGGACTTGGACACATCAACGTACTAGTGTTGCGTCCTCTGGTAGCTTATCTTTAAACATAGTTATTAGTGGTTGATGATCCGTCAGAATCGTGACATCGAATCCTGTTACAATGTACTTAAAGTGCTTCAATACCCATACTATCAGTAACCCTCACGACACAGCCGCGAATGGTCAGTAACCCTCACGACACCGCCGCGAATGGTCGTGCGAGATAGGTGCTCAAGTACGTGAAATGTAAGAGTTCTATCTTACGAAACGTACCAATTACGCCGAATAACGTGAATACTTTAACTACTGACCGAATAATTACCGAAGTGATTTAAAGTGTCTACCGTTAAAGTTTAACCGAAATATTTAGAACAAACAAGATATCTAGACAACAAGCAAGCTATTTGGTAATAAGCACCACATTGGAATAAGCACCTCATCGGAAAACAAGCTGCCCTCGTAGACCGCATACCAGCAAGGTAACCGCAGCGCGTCGACCACCCGCTTAGACCTCTGAGCCCGAGCCAGTGAACAAGCCAAAGGAAAACCATTCCTACACGACTACAATCATCTGCATTATCTACTAGTAATACTACCATCATCTCCTGCTATCACCTATTGTTATTTATATCATTACTGTCTACTGCTCTACTCATACTACTGCTACTGTCGACTACTACCACCACTGTCTACTGCCACGGTCTACTACCATTCTGCTACCTCCGTCTGCTGCCAACTGCTGCTGTCTACTGCTGCTGCCGCTGTCTACTACTACTACCAAGCTGTCTACTACTACTATTACTGCCGCTGACTTCTACTACTATTACTGCCGCTGTCTACTACTACTGCTACTGCCGCTGTCTAATACTACAATTACTACCGCTGACTACTACAGTCAACACTACCATCACTGCACTGTCTACTGCTACCATCACTGCACCATCTACAGCTAACATTTATTTCATTTCTGTGTTTGTGTTTCTGTGTTTGTAACATCTATTTCATTTATTTGTTTGTGAAACCTTTCTATGCGTTAATCAAGGTGCAATGGATGTTGGTACTGTACTAATGGCAATAGAATCTATTTTTTTTGTTCAATGGACGAAAACCGTTTTTGATATGTGTCTTTAGCTTCGGGGAATCTTTATTAGCGGTGCTTCTGTGTAAAAAAGAACAGAATAGCTTTTAACACACGGAAAAAAATATTATTTTGATTTCAAACTTCAAAATATTAATGAATCCTTTTCATCCAATCCTCTGGTTTATGGAAATTATTATAAAAAGAATTCATTAATGGGAATCTTATTCGATATCATAACTAAAAAAAAAACCTGGATAGAGAAAACAAATCCTAATGTTTGCCTTTCTCAAGTGACAAATTGAATCATTTTGCAACTAAACAATAATTTATGATACAGTGAATAGACACTAATGAGGAGATTTTGTTCTGTTTGACTAGAATCTGATATTGAAATCTTGTGCTTCGATACCAATTTGGGGATCCGGTGCCTAGAAACTAATTTTGTGATTTTTCGATTTTGCAGCTAGACAATAATTGTGTACTTTGGTGATTGATTATTTTAATAATGGTGACTGATGACTGGATAATATACTGTTACTAGACAAAAATATTGCGGCTGAACAATAGCCTTACATTTGTGTGACAGGTTGCTGATTGTAATNATGCTCTCTGGCTTTCACGTGGCTATGATATCCCGTTGTTTTAATATTCAGACCTAGTACTTTGCCCATGCCCGTGTAAGGATAGTAAGTATCATCCACTACTATTTCCCCTTTGTTGTGCCTGCTTATTGGTACTATTGTGAATTTTCTTGTATTTGTTCTGATTTTCCATTTATTTTCAAATTCATTTATTTGTTGAATGGCTAAACTAGTATTGTGGGCCAGGTAATGATGATTCTTTGGAACTGAAATAATTTGGGTAATGTCATCTGCAAAACATATGTAGTCGGTATTTGGTAGGGGGTGAGGGAGGTCATGGGTGTAATATGCAAATAATGTTGGGGATAAACATGAACCCTGAGGGACTCCTGTAGGTAAGTCGAATTGTGGACCAATAAAGTTGCTTATTCTGATTTTTGCTGTTCTGTCTGTTAAGAAATCACACAGTGTTCTGGTAAATATTGGTGGCAAATTTAGCTGAAGTAGTTTGTATTTAAGTCCTATTGTCCATACCTTTTGAAATGTCCCTCATTACTAGATCAACTTTATCTTTGTTTGATAAATGTATAGCTATTGTTTCATATAGAGTAGCTAAAGCCGTATGAGTTCCCCGACTGCGTCGGAATCCGTGCTGTTTTGGATGAAGTTTTTCTTGAACTATTAGTTGCTCGTATAATCTGTTATTGAGAATTTCGTCAAGTAATTTACCTTTTACATCGAGGAGAGATATAGGTATGTAGTTTTGTACCTGGTGCTGTGAGGTATTTGGCTTTGGTAAGAAGATCATGATGGCTAGTTTTAGTTTATCTGGAAAATAACCGGCTGAAATTGATTGATTGAATATGTAAATTAAGTATTGCTTCATATTGTCCGGTAGGTGTTTCAATTGAAGCGTTGTTATTCTCGTTGGTCCCGGTGCTTTCTGTTTGAAACTTCTAAGTGTTCTATTAATTCTTCGATTGTGATTAACGGGAAATTGATGCTATCAAATCTATTAAGGTCCCTTGTGTCTTATGGTATTGTTGCCCTGTAGTTTTCTGCAATGTATGTTTCTATTGATTCAATGTGGTCGTCATCGAAGTTGTCATTGTCTTCATCTATGTAGATTTGCTGCCAGTGACGTCTGAAGTGTGGCTCTTTTTCAGCTGGGGTGTCTAGTTGTTTATTTTCATGTTTGATGTATGGTGTTGATTGCTTATTGTTGTTTCCACTCTTTCTTTTTATGGTTGAGAAAATTTCTTGGGATCTGCTTCCAGTTCTAGATTTCGGGCAATTGTATTCCAGGTTTGACTGTGTGCAATTTTGTACATATGGTTTAATTCTTTACGTATGCTTTGGATTTTTTTGCTTAGTTCTGGACTGGGTCCACAGATGGAGGCATATTTTATTGTGTTATTTAGTTGAATTTGCTTGGTTCTGATTTCATGTGTTTATCGCACCCCTGGAATTGTTCTAAATTTAATTGTTGGAACTGCTATTTCTGTGGCCTCTTGTATTCTTTTTGTCCATGCTTCCAGATATTCGTCAATTTCTTCTAAATCGGGATTTGGGTTTGTTGGTAATTGCATGTTAGCTAAGTGATTTTTGTATTTTCTCCAGTCAGCAAAATGAAATGATTTCCTGGGTCTGATCGGAATTTGTATAGGGTTTGATGATAATACAGCTATAATTGGAATGTGATCTGATGGAGTTCCTGGGCCTGGTTGAAGTACTATGTTAAGGTGAGCTTTATTATTAACAAGAACTAGGTTTGGATTTGTAGCAGCGTTCCTTGATTTGTAGGTGGGAAAGTTGGGCCCTATGCATGAACATTTGCCCTGTGCAATCAGTCTGTTTAAGCCTATTCCTCTGGGATTTGAGTAGTTGTTTCTGAGTACGGGATGTTTAGCAATGAGATCCCCTAGCAAATAAACTGGATGATTTTTCCTTAGTAATCGGTTGAAATCTATGTAATATATGTAATTGGTTCTTGCTGGTATATATGTTGTAGCTATTTAAATTGCCCATGAATTGATTCAACTGTAATGGAAAGCATATCAGATTCGTAATTGTCATCTAATCTATATGGGATGTTTCTTTTAATAGCTATGGCTGCCCCTGCGTTCCTCTCTCCCCTTTTATTTGTTGAAAAGGTGTTGTAATTTAAAATCTTGATTGTGTCATCGGTTACCGAGTGTTCGTTGATCAGAATTATATCTGGGTCCAGTCTGTTGTAAATATTAGATAAGGCTATTTTGTTATTATTCCAGTTTAGAACGTAATGCTGTATCACTGTGAGTCTGCCGGTCCTGTGTGTCATTTCTCTTGTCTGGGTTTTTTGGAGCCTTGTTTGGAATATGTGGTAGAATGTTTAGGTAACTTTATATATTGATCGGGTTGTAGAAAGTGTATTTTTGTGCCTACTAGATTAAGTCTGTCTTTCATTATTAAATTGTACACTTGTCGTGAATTTGTGTCTTGTACCACTATTTTCAGTCCAAGGTCTTTTTTCTTGATCTCGTCTATGTACCATTTTTGCGTTAAGTTGTCTGGAATGGGGTTGCGATCTATTGTACTTCTATATAACATGGTAGGTATAGGTTTGGCTGTTTGAATTGTTTCTTCCCCCTCTTTTGGTTCGTCACTGATTCTTCTTTTGTGTCTTTCTAAGTCGTAATCACTTGAAGTAGCTAAAAGTATAGGTTCTCGTGTTGAACTTCGGTCTCTTGGTTGTTTTTGTTCTTTTGTGAGTGTCGAAACCATGCTATCTATTTCCATTTCTTGCTGTGTAGTATTGTGTCTATGCAGTCTAGGATTTTTAGGTGGTGAGGGTGGTTGTGTATTTTCTGAACTTGTTCTGGAGAGGCTGAGGTGTTCTTGCCTCGGGTCATCATTGTCCATGAATTCGGGCTCCATAGTGAATTCTGTTTTGTCTGTGGGATCCTGATTGTTGTAAAAGAATTTAAATATTACTGCTGAGTCTCTATCTAGAAAATTTGCATCAATGTTGTAGTTCATTTTTAGTGATTTTGAAAGAATGGTTCCAAATCCTTCTTGTTGTGCCAAACTAGCCATATGTGCCTCGATGATTAATGCCATTAGTTTGATTTGTATGTTGCTGGTTAGAGTGATGTTGTGCTTGGGTTTACTTGATTCAATGACTGCTTCTTTTGCTATTGTTGCATAAGTCTCGTTTGATCCTCTAACTTCATTTTGCTCTTCATCTATTTTCTTTTGTTTTTGGACTTCGCGTCTGTATGGACAACTGGCCGCCAGCGTACGGTGGGCTCCATTACAGTTAATGCATTTCTTAATTGAACTATTACATTGGGTGTATAAGTGATCTGGTGATGAACATTCTGAGCAAACCTGTACTGTTGATCTACATTCATGGGTTGTATGGGATTCAAATTTATAGCATTTATAACAGATTAGTATATGTGTATAGGTTTCCTGTTCACATTGCCTTGCAGTAATTTTTGTATTGAACATTTTAAATCCCTCTGTAAGTATTCTTTGGGCAATGGTTATATCCGCTGTTACTATTTTTAGGAGGTGGGTGTACTGTTTGATTTTAATTACTTCTGATACTTTTAGCCATGGTTGGATTCTTTGAATTTCCTCTTTAATTTCCTCTGGGTTTTTGCTTCCTATGTAGTAATCTATCTGTCGGATGAAGACTGATCTGCATGCTCTGAGATCTGGGGGAATAATAGGTTTCAAGTTAAGCTTCTTGAATGCTTCTATTACTTTATTGGATGTTAGTTTATCTATAATGTTAGCTTCATCTGTTACTGCATAAAAGCCTGTGCGTGTATCAGTGAGTCGAATGAGCAGTGTATCAAGTTCTCCAAATGTTGTTTCAAACATTTTATGCCTCTCAACTGTGATATTTGGATCGATGAATTTTAGTTGTACTCTGTAAGTGTTAAGTTTAGGCCTAGGCCGTGAAGTTGCCTTTGGTTGAACAGGAGTTGGCAGGAGGGGGGGCCGAGAAGTGGGCGGGATTCCCCTCGTCTCAACCCTGTTCCTCGATTGGTTGCAGACATATTGTAAGCAGGTTGGAGGTAATACCCAGAAGGACGGGCAGAGCCACCGCTCCTAGGTGGGCGGAGGAAAACCGACAAGTGCTAGTGTAGTGTGTATTGTTGCTGTGCTTAGATAAGATGAGTGACGACGGGTAAAAACCATCAAGTGAAAGTAGGTGGGGCAAAACCACCGGAGCTCAGGCAGAAACCCACCTGAGGTCCCCTTCCCCGAAGGGAAAAAAATAATCAGATAACTGTCACCAGCCGACCATACACGTATAACATGAAAATAATAAAAGAAACAGAACAGAAAAATCAAAGAAAAGGCTTGCTCTCTGCCCAGCCTCCCCAGGTTACCCCGGGGAAACAGGAAAATAATCACAATAGGCAAATACTCAGCACCACCTTAACGCACAAAAAAAAGTCACTGCACTTAATTCAAACAATAGACGAGGCTCTAAATACTGAAGACACAGTATAGATAATCATCCACACACAATGTTCACGAGGAACCTCCCCGAATGCAGTGGTGGTGGTGGTCGATGCCGCCAGGAAAGAGCTGAAAAAAAGAGTTTGGCACAGATTGTACCAGTAACAGGAAGTGAAACGGAAAGGGACAGTAGGAGGCTATACAGGCGCAATGCGCATAATTAGGTAGTCGTAAAGTTTTTTCTTAGAGTCTATTTGTTATGTATGTACATATATACACAAGCCCGTGGGGGCCCTGTGTTTACAATATGTACATATACCTAGCCAAAAATTGAATATCCCTTACGCCACCCCGGTCAAGGAGGGTCATTGAATATCTGTATCCATCCCCTTTTCCCTCTCCGAACGCGGTGGTGGTCGGTGACACCAAGAAAGAGCTGAAGAAAAGAGTTTGGTACAGATTGTACCAGAAAAAGGAAGTGAAAAGGAAAAAGACAGCAGGAGGCGAAAAAGGCGCATTGCGCAGAATTGGGTGGCAATTGAAAATTTTTTTGGAGACTGATTAGCGGTGGGGTATATATTTACATCTATACATAAACCCATCAGGGCTTTGTATTTACAAATATGTACAGTATATATATAGTGGTTTTCTGTACATATTTTGCAAATATTTACATTTTTGTGCGGACGCGTGTATGTGCATCTTGCCTGTACACGTATGTACAGATTTTTTTTATTATTGTTTTTTTTTTGTTTTTTTATTATATATATATATAATAACAA